>JAHXMU010000610.1:85105-167162 GCA_019455685.1 Philornis downsi | reverse complement strand
TATATTATTTCTAATATTTTGGGCAACGGCCAAATACCGGGAAGAGGCTAAAGGTATCACATCATTGTCTTGAACGCTGAGAGTTTCTATATTTTCTTCATCGTTAACTTTCATATTGCATTTGAAATAAATGCAAATGTTATGCAATGCACAGCAAACTTTTGTTATTTTAGCTGCCTTTTCTGGAGCATAGTATAATTCTCTAGCTCAAAGAAGGCATCGCCATCTGTTTTTCAGGACACCATTTGTACGCTCAATAGCGTTACGACATTTGGAATGAATTTCGTTGAATTTTATTTGAACGGTCACATCTTGCGGACATCTGTGAGGGGTCATAAGTCATGGTTCTAATGGATAACCTGCGTCTCCTAGTTAAAAAAATACTTATCTATTAATATGTGAATATTGTTTTGTTAATATTTAAAAGCTTACCAAGGAGTCAATGATTTCTGCCGTTTCTGAGGTATTCTTGCTCAACATGAGCTCTTAACTCACTGATGTTCTAAATAAAGGAATCGTGACACGTTCCAGGATGAGAGGCACCTACGTACTCAATCCTCAGCTCATGGTCACAGACCTGTAATTTTTTATTGTTTTAAAATTTCGGTTAAAATATTTTTGACAAAATTCATTTACCAGCAATACATTCAAGCTGTAGTACCCCTTCCCTTCCTGTTATAGTACAGGTGCTTATTATTAGAAGGAGCAACAATGCGGAATGAGTTCCGTCAACGCATCCTATTACGCTTGGAATGCCATGCTTTATATAAAAATTTAACGCAATTTTACGCTTTTCATCCTCTGTTTTGCAAAAAGTTATCCACCTTTGACAGAAATTTTCTTTAAATATATTTATTACTTCTGTCAAAATCTTACTGAAGGTGCTTTGTGTCACAGACACATCAGAGTCCTTGCCCACACCCGTTTGGTACCCACCTTCGTCCATGAAGCGAAACGCTGCACTTAACTTCACGAGTGGGGAAACTGCAACTGACTGTTGCTTTACCAAAAGATAAATAAAGGCTGGTTTATTTACCCTGTAATATTTGAAATCTAAAAAACATTTTTTTTATTCAATTATAGTACTTTTTAGGGAATCTACTTACAAAGTTTGCGGCAGCTCAAGTGGGTTGGTGGCATCCCGTAATATTTTTCTTGCTAACCTCTGTTCATTCTTGTCCAGCACTTCACTTTCATCGTTTTCTTCTTTAGCTAACATTATACTTGCCGCACTAAACATTATTTTTTTAACCTCTTTTTTCACTCCAAACACTTACTTTTAAAATTTATAAAATTAAATTGGTAAATTTGCAAAAATTTTTTGTAAACATGAGATAAAAGAAGTAAAACAGCTGATTTCGAATGTTTCGAATTCTCTCTCCCTTCCCAGACTGTTCAGAATTGGAGGATTTTATTTTTGGGAAAAACGTATTCTCTGGGAATTCTTTTATTTGGGAGTTTTAAGAATTGGGCTGAACATAGAGACAATAGTTTTGATAGTGTTATTCCATAAGTAGAAAACTTTCAACAAATCCTACAACTAGATTAGAGACAACGTAGAAACAAAAGCTTTGACTGGTAGTCTTATTCCGTAAATCTATAAATAGACAAACTTTCAAAATTCTCTTCGCAAGTGCAAGAAGGAAAGGAAAGCCAAAAAAACAAGAAAAGGAGAAACTGGTCGTTTGGAAATGGTAGATTATTCGTAGTGGTGGCCCGGTGAGCTAAGAGACACCGGTGAGGGAAAACCTAGGTAACTAAGAAGTGGTGGTGGTGGGTTGTCTTATTCTCTGGGAATTCATTTCCCTGGGAGTTTTAAGAATTGGGCTGAACATAGAGACAATAGTTTTGATAGATAGTGTTATTCTGTAAGTAGAAAACTTTCAACAAATCCTATAAATAGATTAGAGACAACGTAGAAACAAAAGCTTTGACTGGTAGTCTTATTCCGTAAATCTATAAATAGACAAATTTTCAAAATTCTCTTCACAAGTTCAAAAAGGAAAGGAAAGCCAAAAAAAAACAAGAAAAGGAGAAACTGGTCGCTTGGAAATGGGAGATTATCCGTAGTGGTGGTCCAGTGAGCTAAGAGACACCGGTGAGGGAAAACCTAGGTAACTAAGAGGTGGTGGTGCCGCGGTTCGATTACCTGCGGGGTGAGGTGTCTTTTTTATTAAACCTTCTTAATAAGCAAAAGTTAAACATTGGATTGAGTAAAAGAGTCCGTATAAAGTTATGATTCATTTCTCTCTCGATTTAAAATAAAAATTTGTGCAGATCACATTACAACAATAATTGTTACAAATCACCATATAATTTTCTTTTATGGTTTTGAGAATTTTAAGTATGCGTTAATTTAACTTACTATCTTACCGATTATACGAAAAGTCTTATATTTGTTTAAAAAAAGACTGTTAGATAATTTCTAATAGAAATATCCAAACCTTTTTATACATTGTATGACTTATATTTGAGAAATAATAAATGTTATTCAACCAATACGGAATTTTCAAACATACACCCTTCACGTTGGTACCATATTGTTCGAAATGCAAGAAAGGGTGTGGTAAATCGGTAAGTTTTTAACGACAAATTAGATCATTTACATTAACAACAATAGAAGATGGAAAATCAGAATTTGCAGAAGTTACTTATTACAATCTATATTTTCCAATTAGAAAGCAGTACAGAAATCCAACGTCCTATTGCTTTGGTGCAAAAATGTGACAGTTGGTAAATCGCCAGGTTCTTATTAAAAAATTATCCGAGTTAACGCATAAAAACATAACTTTTCGAAATACTCCCATTATGTATTATAGAGAGACAATTTTTGCAAAATTGGTTATTTTGTATGTGCGGTGTTCTAAGGACAGTTTTAGAACCAATTTTACTAAGCAACAAAATTATACTGAATTTAGTAATTAAAGTAAATGCGGAACTGGGAATATCTGGACTGAATTGAGCGATTTGTATGAGAAGTACCAGAAACTGCGAGGTTACCCGATAGATAGCCGAGCAATACAATTATCAAAAATCACACCTACTGCAGATTACGAATTACGGATTATTGGGGAAAAAGTAAATTTCGCAAATTGGTCAATTCGTGCGAAAGATGCTAGCAGGGGTGTTGCAATGCCCCATATTTTCGCTTTCAGAACTATAATTATGAATCATATGATACTCGTATGTGCCAAATTTGACTGAAATCAATACAATTTTTTGAGAGATGTGGAGCTATAGATAAGTGGGCTAAACTGCCAAAAGGGTGTGGTTACATCATTGCTTTTTCTCAAGTTATTGATCAGTCTAACAAATAAATTCAAGGAACAAAAACATAGGTTACTGCATTCTACTATTTAGAAACTTCAGAGGCAGCTACCAAAAAAAATGTGTGGGAAAGTCGCTCATTTTTATTCCCGGCCTGTACTTTACCAAACGCTTACCAAACTATTTCGATCGCAAATTATTGTCATTATGCGATCGAAACAAATTGTTACAATATTGGAAATCATCATAATGTAATAGCAAATAATCCGGTGCAAAACAGGGAGACAAAAACATTCTGTAAATAGGCAAGAGACAAAAGGTTTGATTGATAGTGTTCTATAAATAGAGAAACTTTCTACAAATTATATAAGTAGACTAAAGATAACATAGAGACAAAAGGTTTGATTGATAGTGTTATTCTATAAATAGACAAACTTTCTAGATCATCTATACAAGCACAAGAACGATAGTGACAAGTACAAGAAAAAATTCTATAAATCGACAAGAAACAAAAGCTTTGATTGTTAGTGTTATTCTATAAATAGCCAAACTTCCTATAGATTCTATAAATAGACCTGAGATAACATGGAAGAAAAAAGCTCTGATCGTTAGTGTTATTCTATAAATAGTCAAACTTAAAAAGTCCTCTATGCACGTAGCCCACGAAATTTGAAAATTCGCCTCATTTTTTGAACACACCTCGTGTGAATCAATCCACCTGTCTGTACTAGCTGTTGAATGTATTCTTTGATTTCCCTTCCTATCATTTTCTGTGGTATTTTTTGTTTTAAATGGCGGGATAAGTTATATTTTAATCTTTATAGGAATTTCCGAGCCCCGGGTGAATTAAAGCAATAAATGTTACTTTCCTATTATTGTAATTGTCTAACATTCACGGAAACTGTTGTATCGTATGTATATATATGTATGTTATGTTATGAAAAGCGGATAGACGGACTTTCTTTCTCCTGCTTGAATATAATTCTAATTAGGTATTACGGGGGCCTAACAAAGAAGACACAAACAAGTTTGGAAAAATTTTCTTTATTGTTCAACATGATCTCCTTTTAGCTCGATACGCTTTTTCCAGCGATATTTAGTAGCTTCTATAACCTATTTATAGTGAGAACTGTCCAACTCCTTAAGATAACCATCAACCACAGACTCCACCTCTTCAATGTTGGCAGATCTTTTACTGCGGAGCCAATCCTTCAAGTTTGGAAATACAAAATAGTCAGAGGGAGTTAAATCTGGTGAACAGTGGCAATAGTGGATGTGTGAACTGGATTATTGTCTTCATGAAAAAACACTTTCTTTTTCGCAAAATACGTCCTCTTTTTCATAATTTCATCACCTAAATGCTACAATAAATTAGCAGAATCAGTAAAAATAATTCCATCCACGTCCCACAAAACAGGCGTCATGGCCTGACCTTGCCTGCAGATGGAATCATATTCAATGTTTTTAGATACGATTCCCCCTTTTCAGTCCACCTTTGACTGTTCCTTTTTCTCATTTATAAAGTGGTGGGCCCATGTCTATTATTTATTTATTTATTTATTGCAATGAAAGTTCGTCAAACACTGTACTGAAACATCTTCGCAATGCTGTTTTTGCTCTATTAAACGCAAGCGGGGCACCCATCTTTTTTCATCTTCAAAACTTCGGTCAATATACGATATGTAAGACTTTTTGAAATGCCTATCATTTCGGCTAGCTCACGCATCTTCAGTCGACGATCATCCAATACCATTAGATTTTCTTAACCGTGTCTGTTGTGGACACCTAATTTGGCCGACCACTACTGCGTTCGTCTTGGCAGCTCGTACGGCCTCGTTTAAACTCTGCTACCCAATATTTTACGGTCGTAAACGAAGGAGCTTTAATATTGGTTGGACTGAGACCTTTCAAGTGGAAATATTGAATTACGGTATATAACGTTGACGAATTTGTTCCATGTTTACAAATTCAATGAGACCAATTCAAATAAAAATACTAAACAACGTGGTGCGTTGAAACTGAAAACATATGTTTTTTAGGGTTGCCACTTTACATCAAAAAATTTTTTTTTCAAACTTTTGGAACCGCCCTCATATTACTGCGAAACTAACCAGAAACAATGTGCTCTCCTCTCCAAAAAAAAAAAAAAAAAAAACAACTTCGAACCACTTGAACGTAGATAGACTATGGATATCATAATTTAGATTTCCAGTTGTTCAAATATCTGTGGTCACAACCCGTAACAGCCTAACTCGAGTTAGGACACAAATGAGTTATTAGCACCATCGTATTCAGCGTATCTAAATTTATTTGCTCTCTTCTAGGAAGGCAATTAATCCTTAATTAAGTTAAGTTATTTTTCTAAATGACTGTTTTGGCATAACTGCCTAAGTCAATTTAGGATTACAACAAATATAAACATTATTTTTTCATCATTGCCTAAATCAACTTAAGTCGTTAAGTCTTCAAACTTTATGAATTCTTATATAGGAATAACAACCTAACTCAACATAAGAGATCGAATCTGAAATATTTTGACATAGAATAATAATTTATGTCAATTTAGGCGCACTTAAAGTTTTTTATTTAATCTGGAATAATAGCCTAACTCAACTTGAACTTTTTGACTTTCTTTCGTTCAACAATTCATAAAAGCCTAAGTGTCTTTTTCGATAATATCTTTTGACTGCGAGAATAAACAACTATTTTTTGTTAACAACTAAGTAAAGAAATTCGTTTCCTTGGAATCTGTAGCAAAGTTTTCCAAAAAACACCTTCTCCTAATTTTCAGTGAAGATTCAAAACTTTAAACTCCTGTACTGAAAATATTGAAAAACAGACTTAGGCTGTTATGGGTTGTGACCACAGATATACATATATAGCTGTTGGTTCAGTTCATTACGGTTTCGCCTAAAATATTTGGTTTCTATTTAATAAATTTCGGTATGAATTTATTCATTGTACTTGAAATCTCTTATGTTTTTAACATGAGTTTGTTAGGCCATTAAGCAATATTTTTATTCGAATTTAAATTCATATCACTGAAAAGGTTGCATTTAAGAGTGCACTTTCATAAATCTTAAAGTTATTATTTGAAATATTTTCTACAACCCATCCATTCTCAGAATTGCACCTCTTTATCGTACGTCTGTAGTCTTATTTATACATACCGACATTTTAATGATTGCAAAGTAAAAACCGTAATAAACCAAAGTAAATAATATGTCTTATCACAGCTGTTATAATTTGTATTTATGTACATAATAATTTGTTATATCAACGACAATTCTCGTATATGGATTCGCCCCTTCGCTCAGTCTCTTGGTGATGATACCGATTAATGGAAGAACCTTCTTATAAACACTTGTTATCAGTCATATTTTCATTTCGCATTTGTTCAATTGCAAGCTAAATATTTTTTTATATATATAAAAGTAAAACAAAAATAATATGAAAAAAAAAACAAAATAAGTTGACCATAATCTATGGTGCATTTACTGCTGCTGCCTTTGCCCTTGCAACCAATTCCTTATCAGTCACAAACTTGTTGGAAGCACTCTCTGAATTCATACAGGAAAAATGTCAACAGCAACATGTTGTCGATGTCAGTGACGTGGTGCGTGAAAGGAATACTACATCCGTGATCGAACATTTGTAATAAATTTCTATTGGAAACTGGCCTGAAATGGAAGGCAGTTGAATAATGCATGAAAGTGGATGCAAATGTTTTATAATTATGTAGCTTTATTTATTTCGAATGTAATTGCTACATTGCCTAGGCGTTAGTTGCCACTTTTGTACCTTTTTCAATATTACTACGAGGGCAGTCCCAAAACTATCCGAGCTGACGTATATATTATAGTATAGGTATATTAAAGTCATGCCAGATTCTTTTCCGTGTGAGTTTGCTCCTTCGTTTATGACTGCAAAATATTGGATAGCAGTGTTTAAACGTGGCCGTGCTTGCTGCCAAGACGAACAGCAGAGGTAGACCAATTAAGAAGTCCATGCAAGACAGGGTTAAGAAAATCCACAAAATGGTATTGGATGATCATCGGCTGAAAGTAAGTGAGCTAGCTGAAATGATAGGCATTTCAAAAGTGCTATATATCGGATATTTACCTAAGTTTTGATGGTGAGAAAAATCTGCGAAAGATGGATGCCGCGCTTGATTGCAATAGAACAAAAACAGCATCGTGAAGATGTTTCAGTAGAGTATCTGTCGATGTTCCACTGCAAAAAAGCCGAATTTTTGCGTCGATTTATAACCATGGATCAGACATGGGACAGTGTCCACCACTTTACGGATGAGAGAATAAAAAGAAAAAAAAAACAGTCAAAGCAGTAGACTAGAATGGGAGAATCGTGTCCAAAAAAGACGAAAATGGTTAAATCTGCGGGCAAGGTCATGAAGTCTATTTTTTGGGATTATTGGGAATTATTTTTATTGACTAAGTTCAGAAAACAAAAGACATCAACGGCGAATGCTAATTTATTGTAGGGTTAGGTGATGAAAAAAGGCCCCATTTGGCAAAAAACATATAAACATGGAAAAAATTGGCCATCGTTATATAATGCAATATTTCCATTTGAAAGCTTTCAGTCCAACCAACATTAAAGCCGAGCTAGATCCTACTCTGGGGGAGTCTGCTTCTTCGTTTACGACTGTAAAATATTAGATAGCAGAGTGTAAACGAGGCCAATACGAACATCAACCAATTGAGGTGTTCACGCCAAACACGGTTAAGGAAATCAACATAATGGTATTGGATGATCGTCATCTGATGGTGCGTGATCTAGCTGAAATGATGGGCATTTCAAAAAGTGGAATATGAGTACATCGTATAGGTATATTGGCCGAAGATTTGAAGATGAGAAAACTGTGCGCAAGATGGGTGCCGCGATTGCTTTAAATAGAACAAAATCAGCGTCGTGAAGATGTTTTAGTAGAACGTTTGGCGATGTTTCACCGCTATAAAGCCGATTTTTTGTGTCGATTTATAACCATGAATGAGATTTAGCTCCACCACTTTACAACTGGGACAAAGGACGAGTCAAAACAGTGGGCTGGAATGGGAGAATCGTGTCCAAAGAAAGTGAAAACGGCTCCAACTGCGGGCAAGGTCATGGCGTTTGTTTTTCGAGATGCGCATAGAATTATTTTTATTGATTCAGAAAGGAAAAACTATCAACGTTGGCGAATATTATGATGATTTATTGCAGTGTATATATGATGAAATTGTGGAACAAAGCGGAATTTGGCGAAGAAGAAAGTGTTGTTTTATCAAGGCAATGTTCCAGTTCACACATCCACTATTGTGATGGCCAAAATTAATGAATTAAAGTTCGAATTGCTTCATCACGGACCTTATACGTCAGATGTAGCTCACTCGGACTATTTTCTATTTTCGAGCATGAAAAAATGCCTATATGGTAAAAGATTTGCCAACAATAAAGAGGTGGTTCGACAGTTCTTACTATACACAGGGAATAGAAGCTATTGAATACCGTCGGTAAAAGTGTGTCGAGCTATAAGGAGATTACGTTGAAAATAAAGAAAATGTCTCCTAACTTTCTGTGTCTTCTTTGTTAGGCCGTTAGGCTGTTGTTGGGACCACACTTGTTACAGTTACAGTTCGACCTTTACAATTTTTAGGTTTGAAGTATGAATTGTTTTATTTCGGTTAAAAAGAATTACGTAACGATTTACTTTTCACCTCAAAATTCTGTGTTTTCTTAGTTTTAGTTAAAGATTGATTTATTGTCTTTCATGTAAAGCTGACACTTTATAGGACATTTTTGAATATAATATAGTTATATCCAAAAATATTTCAAACTCAAGCACTAATCGGGTTTTTGACCCAACCAGATTAACGGCTTTTTCAGAACGACTATTTTCGGGTTACCAATTTACGAGCGTTTTTTGCTTAGGTTAACACGTATTTGAAAATTTTTAGAAATACGCTAACAATGGCTTTTTGCTAAACCAACTAAGGCTTAAAATTCAATAAAATAACCGGAAATTGATATTGAAAATAGTGTCCAAATATTCGCTTCAAGAACTATTTTCATGTGGAAAATAGCTTTCTATAAAAGCTTTAAAAATTTAGTTATTTAGAATTTCTAGAAATAATAACTTAAGAATTGGTATCTTGAAGAAAATTGATAATAATAGTGCAGTCAACATTTATAACATTCTGCTATCCGTATTATAATTATGAAAATTCTTTAAGCTGTATTATGAGAATATTTATGAGAAAGCTCTATCAATTACAAGTGAGTATGCAACAGTTATTCCTTAAGTCACATTTACCAATTATCGTCTCTTCAATATACTCGTAAGCCTTTTAAAATATTGATTCGATTCTAGTTTTTCCTATAGGATAAAATCAAAAGGAAAAATATGTACACATTTCTTTATCATGGTACGTACGATTTACGGTTTATCAAGTACGTACCACATTTTGAGCCTATTGGCTACATCATAAACAAAAATCGAATCAGTTGAAGTGGCTCGCCCTTCCAGCCTCTCATCTAATTATAAACCAGACAGATAGGCAGCAAGATGCCAAAGTTTAATTTCTGTTTGTTTACCTATGTATAGGTAAAGGGAAACATTGATATCCTCTTATGAGTCAGAAATGCGTCCGGAATGGGTTGCACATGCTGTTACGGGTTTAACCGGTTTTTTGATGGTCGAATGTCGGAAAACATATTGTTAAAAAAATAATTTTTCGAATAACTCGGAAGACTTCCTTCTCAAATAGTCGGTTATTTGAATATTACAAACACTCAGGTTAATTTGAGTTTCCGGCTCAAAATGGGTTAATGACATTCATAAATAGATTAGAAGAACTGAATCAGTGTGTCTAAAAATAGAATGAGAAGCTCTCATATGTATCTCATTTGTAATTTTTCATTTCTTAGAAAATAAAAAAAAAGCAAACGCGTTTTGCCGGAATCGAACCAGAAACTATCGGTTACATCCCTGGTTAATCCAAACGCCTCAGCTTACTAAGCCACCACCACAGCTCAACTTCGAGAATCAATTAACGAATTTTTTACACACTCAAATGCTTTTTTATCGTTGTTTATGGGTTTTTCTTATCCTACTTGTACATTCACCGAGAATTTTCGGAATTTGTTTATGAAAAAGCAATAACAACTAATCATCATAAAACATGTTAGTTATTAACACAAACTTTTAGGTACTTTTTCAAAATATAAAAGAAATGAAAAATATAAATTTTACCCACATAATAATTGATAATAAATATCATAGAATGAAACTGTTTTCTTCGTATTCCCAATTATGTAAATGTTTATTTCCAGGAGCAAACTTTAAAAAGAGAGCAATTAAATTTTGTCAGTAATAAATAACAACGTCTCAAGTGCGTCAACTAATGTGGTGGTCAGCCAAATGCAACTATTTTTAAAGTGTGTAATAAAAGCTCGATATTTTTCAAATAAGCATTATGGGATGATTATGGTCATCATAATTGTCCTACTATGCAAGAAATTGGCAAGATTATAAAGAAATTTTAAAAGATTGGATATGTATTAGGTCAGGCCTGTGCATCATCGCAATGTACGCACTGCCGAAAACATGACTTCAGTTAGAGAAAGTGTGGCGGATAATCCGAAGATCAATTTAGAGCGCTATGGCGGTGAGATAACTGACTTTTTTTAGCTTGCAATTGAAGATTATGAACTGAACCTAGCAAAGAAGCCACAAAAAAGTTGGGAAAAATTTCCTTTATTTTTCCTCACAATCTGCTTTTAGCTCGATACACTTTCTCCAGCGATAACTTCGACACCCTGTTTTCAGTAAGTACTGTCAAACTCCTTAATATGGCCATCAACCCAGACTCCAGACTCTTCATTGCTGGCAAATCTTTTACCACCGAGTCGTTTTTTCAAGTTTAGGGGTAGAAAATAGTCCGAGGGAGCTAAATCTAAATCTGGCCAATAGGGTGCGTGATGAAGCAATTCAAACAATAATTCATTAATTTTGGTCATCACAACACCTTACGCCAAAAGCGGCCTTTTTTTCCATAATTTCATCACCTAAACGTTGCAATAAATTAGCATAATATTCGCTGTTGATGGTTTTTCCTTTCTGAACATAATAAATAAAAATAATTCCATGCGCATCCCAAAAAACAGACACCAAGACCTTGCCTGTAGATGTACCCGCCTTCGCATTCTTTGTACACGATTCTCTATTCCAATCCACTGCTTTGACTGTTCCTTTCTCTCAGGTGCAAAATTTTGAACCCAAGTCTCATCGACGCAAAAATTCGGCTTTATTACGGTGAAATATCGCCAAAGAGACTACTGAAACATCACGACATTGTTTTTGCTCTATTGAAAGCGAGTGCGGCATCCATCTTGCGCACAGTTTCCTCATTTTCAAATCTTCGATAAATATACGATGTATTGCATGTTTGTCTATCATTTCAGCTAGCGTACGGACCTTCAGCCGACATTTTGTGGATTTTCTTAACCTTGTCTGGCGTGGACACCTCAATTAGTCGACCACTACGGTGTTAGTCTTGGCAGCTCGTACGGTATCGTTTAAACTCTGCTATCCAATATTTTATAATCGTAAGCGAAGGAACAGACTTCCCCAAAGTAGAATAGGCTTTAATACTGATTATACTGAGACCTTTCTAATGGAAATATTTAATTACATAACGATGAGCAGTTTTCTCCCTGTTTACAAATTTACTGAGATCGTGTTTATTTTGTTGTTGTTTGTTCTCAATTTTTAACCGGTATTAAAAACAAAGCTACGAACAACAAATTAGGTTACGACTTAAGCGTTAAAGCTAAAAAATTCAATTTCGGAAAATCGGCCGTTTTGTAAAAGGGGAGAGAGAAGGGACGTGGCAATGCCCTGTATTTTAATTTTCCGCCTCTACCTTAGCCTTAATGTCTCAGGGCCACATTCACAATAATTTTGATAATACTATTGAATGTTTGAGGAATGTTTTTACTATGAATATTTGATTTATAAACCTTTAACAAATATTACGTGCTTCATAGTGTGTATCTGGATAAAAGATATGAAACGAAGAATATGTGAATTAAATTGCCCACTTGTAGAGGAGACACCACAAAGGGCGTTTTTAATTGATTGATATGTTTCAAGTTTTGCCAAGTCTTATAAACCCTTATAATAGACAACAATGTAGAGTACTGCGGTATATGAATTATCAGTTACGGTAAAGAAAGATCTAACTTCAGCATAATCGGTGAGAAATTGTTGTGGGAAATATCAAGAGGGCATTTCTGATATAGCTCATTTACAATCCCTGGTTGAGATGCGACAACATATTAGGCTATGACAAGTTTTAAAAAGTTTGCTAAAGATTTACGAAAGTTATCGTGCCTACCAGTCACCCCGACAGGCAAACATTGCTCTATCGATTTAAAAAGTCTTAAATCATGTTTAGTCAAAAGGCATCTGGTACTTTTGACTCTGCTTTGTGGGTATTTAATCTTTTTGTTATCAAATGATATGTACCTTCATTCTTTCGGGTGAAGGCATAATGAAAAGTGGATACCTTTGCGTCGCTTATACAGGGTGTCCGTCGGGAAGGTATACTACTTTTTTGTTTCTTTGTAGTTTTTGGTTAAATTAAAGAGAATGGATCTTATATTGATAAATGTGATATTTAATGTCTGCAACTATGTATGGAATACAATATCAGATAAATGTCCGCCTCTGTTAACCTCACAAATGCAAGCTCTTTTGAGCACATTTTCCATTACATTCTCACACATTTCACGCGGTATTTCATTAATTTCATCACGAATATTTTGTTTGAGTTGCTCAAGCGTTTCTGGTTTGTTTGCATAAACCTTTCTTTTCAGATATTCCCACAACACGAAGTCCGGAGCAGTCAAATTAGGCTACCGTGGAGTCCAATCAATACCATCATTTCTTGAAATAACTTGTTGTGGAAAGAGGTCTCGCAACAATTCCATTGTAATCCTGGCTGTATGCGATGTGGCACCGTCTTGTTGATGTCACATGTTAATCAAGCCCAAAGCATGCAGTTGTGGCGGTAATAAGTTTTCAATCATATCACAATCACCCATTGACGGTTACCGTTACGCCGTTTTCAGTTTCAAAGAAGATCCAATGATTCTTCCCGACTTGCACAACACACTGTCACTTTTAATGGATGCAAAAGTGACTGATGAATAATTTGAGGGGTTTTCATTGGTTAGAACCGACTATTCCGTTTATTCACATATCCATTCAAATGAAAATGTTCCTCATCACTCATTATAATTTTTTCATGAAAATCGTGATTGCCATGGACGAGCTGTGACATCCTATTGGCTTATGTATGGCGGCGTAAATGGTCTTGTGGAAGAAGCTCTTGTGTCAACTGAATCTTAAATGGAAACAAATACAAATCTTTGTACAAAATTGTGGCCAAAGTAGTTCTTTGAAGACCAAGCTCCTGATCACGGCTTCGAATTGAGGTTGATGGATTGTTTTGAACACTTTCTTGAGCAGCAGTAATGTTTCCAGCCGATCTTGCAGTACGTTATGGTCCATGTTTGGCCCTATCAGCTACAGAGCCCTCTTTCTTCGAAATCATTCACTACACGATAAATAGTGCGCCTTGTTGGCACGTTGTTTCTCTCAAAATTTCACGTAACTTTCTCATCGTCACAGTAAGCGATGATTGATTTTGATAACATGTTTTTACGATTAAAACACGTTGGTATATCGAATATTTTACCATAATAAATTTGCCACGTCTCTACTTCACGACTGCCAAAAATGAACTGTCAAGACTAATGTTTACTAAGATGGCGGCAAAACAAAGTAGTATACCTTCCCGACGGGTACCCTATATAATTTCCAAATGATATATTTTGATAGTTTATAAGTTTGGTCCTTTGGTCTCTTAGCAAAACTTGAAAAGAGCATAGTCTTTTGTGGTAACACCCGTATATTTGCGCCAGCAATGAAATTGAAGAACAACTAACCTTAATGTAGTCAAAAGAACGATGGTTAAAGATATGCATAAATCAGTTCATCTGATTGAAATTTTTGTTCTGATTACATATGTATTTATGTTTGAATTTCTTCCATGGGTTAGATTTGGCTTGAAAATACTAGGAATAGACTAAAGATATACCGGGACTTACTGTTCCATAGTAATGGTAAACACTTTCTTGGCAAAACTGACCTTTCTTTTATATGTGTACCTTACAAAAGGACGAATAAACCCGGTTTAAACGTGGCTTTTCATAGGTCAAACCAAGGGCATTTTGAAAAAATTGTTTTTTTTTATAATAATTCGAAACCAGAATTTTGAACTCTATAAAGTTTATAAAATCTTAGAAACTATAAAATGCAAAATCGGGCTTTCGTGTATATAAATTGTAAGCAGTTATTATGCAAACTGCTCATTATAAAAGTGTGTCATTTTTACACGGATTCGAAATATAGTAATTGCACGATTAGATTACATTTATTGCTGCTATTTATTCTCTACACGTAAATAATTTTCCCCTTTAGACCATGCGGTGTGCACAGGTGTTTTGCGACACAATATAGGGCTGTACGATATTTAATAATCGCTATATTTATACAATGCACATTGGCGGTTACCAGGGGATATCTGTCATATGATTTCCCCTCCGCTAACCCCCACTCAACGAGACGTTCGCATTCTTTTGCATGAACCATACAAATCTATTTGGTGTACACTTTAATTGTACCTACAGCAACAACGAGGTTGTGCCTGCATACACTGCTGCCGTTGTACGAGTATGAGCAGATTTATTGCGTTGGTCGCCGCTGGTGTTGTTTTCACTTTGGGGTTGTTGGGGCTGTTGTCGTTTCCACACGGTGTTGGATATCTTTGCCGCCGTGTGCGATGGTCGCTGTCGGCTATGCCGGTTGCGTGCGTCGCGCGTCGGGCTTCGTCCCCAACACGACCGCCACAACACTGCTACGACAGAGATAACAACAACGATGACGCTAACGTCGACGACATTCACGATGAACAAGTGGAAAATAGCACCATCGTCAGTGGTTTAGTGTGCGAGTGTGTGCGTGCTGGTTGTGTCGTGTCTTGTGTGAGAGGGGTTGAAATAGTTTTGTTTACAAGAGTTCTATTTAGTTGCAAACCATCAAGATTCGTGTTCAAAGCTAAGCGTATCTAGCCGGGACATTTGCAAGAACCGACAGTGTAACGACAAACGAGTGCCGCAAAATAACTGTCAAACGGAAACGGTGTTACCGTTAAAGGAAACTTCGCTCATATTACCATAATAATAACAAAAACAACAGCTAAAGTTGTGTGACAGTGTTTAAACCGCAAAGTTACCTAAAGCAATAACCTTTGTATTTGAATTTATGTCAAGCAACTGATTTAGAGTTTCGGAAATAACACATAAACACTACACAAAACCTCAAAAACCGCATCACCAAGCAATAATAATAACTATTATTGTAATATCGACACAACAACAACAACACTAGTTGTAATTTCTTGTAATAAATAAAGTAAGTTTTATTTGCAATACTTCTTAAGCCACCACCACCACCCTCACAACCTACCGACAGAAAGACCCCCTCTGACCCCTTTGACAAATTGAACAAATGGTGACAAATTTAGAAGCGCTTTGTGATTTATGTTCCCCTACCACTCTCACCACCACAATAAATTATTTGCTTTAGCCTTTCCGTGACATTTCGGGGTCCTCTTACATTGTTTCTGTTAACTTAGAAAATTACTTAACAATGACATTAAATGTTAATTATTCAATTCAAAATAAAACACAAACACAAATGTTGCCCTAGGAAATGTTATTATAAAGCTGTCTACTTTAATCTACCACAAATACGTTTAGATCGATGGCTGGGTTGTTTGATTTTATACCCTACACCAGGGATTCTCAACATGCTTTCATAAACGGGCCACTTTCAAAAGTTATTGACTGGTTCGTAAAATAGATTTTGTTATTTTGTTGTCAAATAATCAATTTCAAAATTATTTGGCAGTTCAAATATGTATCCTGACGAATTCTAAGTAACTAACTCAAATGTATCCGGTGATATTAGAAAAATTTTGTATAAAAAAGTTCTTTGGTCACAAAATTTGGCATGGAATGCAGTTTATCGGGCACGACGTCGAGAAAAGGAAAAAGTGCCGACATCCTCTTCAGCTTCAGAAGATGGGACAGTGACTGTGAGATTTTTGGGAGTTCAAAATCTGATTCATTTTGACCGTCCCTGTTAGAACCTCTTGTGTGCCCTATTTTCCAATAGATCCATCTATACCCCCCTAAAAGCTACTTCAATCGTTTGCTTCAAAAAGTAAAGTATGAAAAATCGAACTGAAGATGCTTCCTAGAACTGTTTACAAATGAATCTAGAATGGTTCAGAATTGCCGTGAAATCGTCACGAGAATATTCCCATTTCGAGTACCTACATTTGGTTCAAGAACACCGGGTTAAAGAGAATCCTACCTTTATCCTGGTATTCAGTTTATTAAGATATTTGGACGATATGCATTTTCTTTTGGTGTACCGTATTGTTGTCCATATTTAGCCCAAAAATTAGGCGCGGGAGGAGCCTATTTTGGGGGCTCTACAGCCCAATGGGCAGTCTCAAACTATTACTTTTAGTTTTTGTTTCTGTGTGGTATTTGGATTTTTATGCGGTATTTGGAAGCTTTTACGCAAGTTTGAATCAGACAAATTGAAGAGAGGGGACCGTATTTGGTGCTCCCTTTCACCCACGGGCAGGTTCATTTTTGTTCACTCTTAGGTCAAAAAAACTGGGCATAATCTCATAGCATATTAGAAATAAAGTAACAGCATATAGAAAAGGTAAACCCAAACAATCCTGAAGAATTTAAGATCACCATACCTGCCCTATTCGGAAGAAATTCACAAATATCTGGCAAAACTATTAATTTTTTATGCAAATGGGCTTCAATATACCTAAAATCGAAGTGTTGAGACTAACCTTTGAGATTTAATAATTTACGTGTAGATGGTAAATATGGGAATTAGATAACTTTTTTTTATTTAGTTGATAAATATATGAATTAGATAACTTTTTATTCTATTTTGTATATCTGAAAAACTGAATACTATTTTTGAAAATTCCGGATTTAAATTATTCAACGATGAGCCGATAAACATTAAGATCGAAGTCATTGCTCTGAAAAGTAACAAATTTGTATATTTTTGGAAAGCAGATGTAGAAAATGATGAAATATATCTAACATCTAAACATTCTAAACATTAACATAATGGGTAGCAGAGTTTAAACAGGGCCGTACGAGCTGCCACGGCAAACATCGTAATGGTCGACCAATTGAGGTGTTCACCAAAACATGGTATTGGATGATCGTCGACTAAAGGTGTGTGAGCTAGCTGAAATGATGGCATACGAGTATCGCAAAGTGCTATATATCGTATACTGACGGAAGATTTGAAGATGAAAAAGCTGTCTGCAAGATGGGTGCCGCGCTTGGTTTCAATAGATCAAAAACACCATCGAGAAGATGTTCCACTACAGTGTTTGACAAGGTTTACCGCAATAAAGCCGCAGTTTTGCGTCGATTTATAATCATGGATAAGACTTGGGTCCAATACTTCACACATGAGACAAGAGAATAGTCAATGGACTGGAATGGGAGAACCGTCTCCAAAGAAGGAGAAGACGTTTCCATCTGCAACAAGGTCATGGCGTCGGTTTTTTGAGATGCACATATGACTATTTTTATTGATTTTTTTCAGAAAGGAAAAACCATCAACGGCGAATATTATGCTAATTTATTGGAGCATTTAGATGATGAAATTATGAAAAAAGGCCGCATTTGGCAAAAAATAAAGTGTTGTTTTATCAGGCCAATGTTCCAGTTCACACATCCACTATTGTGATAGCCAAAATTAATGAATTATAGTTCGAATTGCTTCATCAGATTTGGCTCCCTCCGACTATTTTCTATTTTCAAGCTTGACAAAATGGGTCGTTAGATATTTGCCAACATTGAAAAGGTGGAGTCTGCAGTTGATGGCTGTTTAAAGGAGTTTGACAGTTCTTACTATAAATAGGGTATAGAAGCTATTGAATATCGTTGGAAAATTGTATCGAGCTAAAAAGGAGATTACGTTAAAAATTAGAAAAAAAATTCCTAACTTTTTTGTGTTTTCTTTGTTTTGGGACCGCTCTCGTACATATTGTCAATTTGGTACAATAAAGAGCAAAGTTGCGTTTGCAAATGTGTTTGCGATCTGATCATTTAACACCAGTTGCTTTTGTGCTTCTTGGCTCGAGGAATCGAATAAGTTTTAATTCATTATCCAGAACATTGGTATATAAATTGATTGCTGCATCAAATAAAATTTCCAAGCCAAATTTAGCATTAAATGTAATGCTGCCAGGGTATCTTCTGTATACAGAATTGGTATTAAAATATTTGAATTTGGTGACAATAATCGGTGGCCCAAAAAGCTTAACTCTTAAGACTTTTGTCAAATTCTCTTGATCTAGCAGTAGAATTGCATTTCATTTTGCATTGAAGTCAAGTGGACAGAAACAACCTCTCTGTATACCAGAAGCATAACTTTAGGTAGTGGTATCTAAAACATTAGAAGGGTTTGGCAGGTTTTAAGGATATGCGTCGTTAGAACTTTGTTTCCAAACATCATCACCTTAAGACGTGTGACTTTGCTTAAGATAAAGTTACTATGATAATAACTTCAGGATACTCGCTGTATGGTACAAGTGTAAAAAAACGGAAACCAAAAAAATTTTCAAACTTTTCATTGGGATTTTCTGTGTTTTACGCTTTGTACTCATAATTAGCATGCAGATTGCCGCAGCTACGGCGGTAAGACTAAGAGAGGTGTCACAGTGGTTACGGTCACAGTGTGATCCTTAATATGGTGCCTGACATAACAGGCACCATAGGCACTTTGGTTGAACCACTGTTCGGCAAGAAGTACCATATACTTACTCCAGACGTGGAAGTGTAGAATTCCTGGTACAAGACTGTATGTCGACTTTTACACTGACGGCTCAAAATTAAATGATCAGGTAGATTTTGGGGGCTATTCCAAAGACCTAGGGGTAAGTATAGCAAGAAGGCTACCTGATCACTGTAGTGTTTACCAGGCCAAAATTTTGCTCACTAAGAAAGTGGCAGAATGGCTGAGATATAACGTCTTCACAACGGTGGGGATTAACATATTCTCTGACAGCCATGCTGCCATTAGATCCCTGGATTCTGTCTTTTTGAAATCGACATCAGCCCTGAATTGCCGCAGATCTCTTAACGAGGTGACTCAGCATTTCAACATTCACCTTATATGGGTGCCGGACCACAGGGGCATACCAGGGAAATGCAGAACAAACGAACTAGCAAGACTGGGAAAATCTTACAATCTCCAGCCGAGTTGGAGTCCGTAGGCATGCCTCTCGCCACTTGCAAGCTTCTACTGCGAGATAAAGCATTTCTAGTTGTAAATGGTAGGTGGGAGTCTGTCCGAGGCTGAAATCAATCCAGACAGATGTGGCCTCATCCAAATATGAAACGTTCACACACATTGCTGTCACTATCGAAACCCGACGTCTCATTCCTTGCATTCCTCATGACACGACACTGTCTGATTGGAAGAATACAATGAGATTGGTGAACAGTCGGGGATCAACACTGGGCTCGTATTTCTTTAGGGACCTAGAAGATCTGGATGATATAGATATTGTCCGACTTAAGAGCTTCTTGAGACGCTCAAGATGGTTCAACGGGGGAAACTAGGGGCATCCATATCTCTAGTTTTCGAGGTATCACAATGGACTATACAGTCTAAGTGAGCCTGTCTATTTAGATTGCCACACTGACCTAACCTAACCTACGCTTTGTACTATAAGCATAAATTAGCTTAGCATTATTTTTGACAAATTGTGCATCAAACGAAAATACTAACGCAAATTACCCTTCATATTTAAGGTAGCGCATAACAACAATGTTGTACTTGTACGAAACAAAGAGGAAAGCTGATCTATTTAAATTTCATTTGTATATGTTTTTATTTCAAATCAACAACGCTTTCCGAGTCATTTGACATTTTTTGGCATATACTCAAAAACGTCATCTCTCCTCATAGCCACGAAAACAGATGTTTTTCTTTTTCTTAATAAAACTTCTGTGTTCTTGATAAACGGCGGCGCCACTTTGAACTTAATACCAATAATATTCATTTTCAAAATTAAGTGTATTACTAAACTCTTGGATAGCCGCATCACAAGACCGCAGACAAAAGAAATGCCAATGAAACATAAATGCCAATACAAAAGGTTTTCTTCTCTGCGAGTTAATTCCGTAAACGTGTGCCAAAAGTTTCGAGACAACCATACAATGTTTTCATAATAAATTATTCAAAATATACTCATATTTTCTGTGGGCACACACATCGGCAGAGGTGTCGCAGTTCTACGCTAAAAGAAGAATTTTCATTTCCAGGCGCCAGGTGAAAGAAATCTAGACCATTAGCATTACCACCTGCAAATTTGTGTGGGCTTAATTGGTATATTTATATTGTTCAGTTTTTAAGTAATTGCCCACGATTTGTTAAAAATTATATGGAAAACAAAAAAGAAAATAAGCTTCAATGGAACAGTGCGGATAATTTGCGTACGATTCGCTAAATAAAAGGTATTAATATTCAAGTTTTTAGTCGCAAATTTCACTAAAATGTGTTGAATTTACAAATTTCTAATTTATGTTTGAAGTTATAATACACGGGCTTAAACACGGATTATTCTAGAAATTTGAAAAGAATACTTTTAATTTGACTTTTGCTGCAAAAGCGATAGGATCCTTTGTATTAAATGTCTCTCACTTGTGCGAAACTAAAATGGAATAATGTAGTGTTACCGCACTCCCTTTACAAGTTAAATAATTGGATGTTATTATGGGGTTGACAAGAAAGTAATTTCTGTTGTGATTGCAAAAGTAAATTTCAAATTTGTATTCAAACATTAATTTTAATCAACGATATAAGTGTCATTTTGTTAAATGAACTTCAGCCATTGTTCAAGCAACTCTTTGGTCCCAAATAGGAAGGAAGACTGCTTCTTCCCAGCAAAATACTGGAACAACTCGCTTTTTAGGTCCTCATCTGTTTTGAAGGATTTTTCATTGACAAAATTTTGTAGAATCCGTAATAAATGAAAATCCTAAAGACTATAAGGTCGATCTGTTATCACCTCCCATTCAAGCTCCAATATTGTCTGCAAAGATATGAGAGGCCTAGCGTTGTCTTAGTGGAAAATCACGCCTCTTCCTTTCATGGCTTCATTAAGCTCCATCACGAGTTGAATTTAGATGTGGAATTTGGATCTTGAAATCTAGTTCCTTGGCAGCAGTTCAGATTAAATCACTCCGTTAAAGTCCCATTAAATTGCCAACGTAGGCTTTTTTAACGTATGAAGTTGGAGCCCATTCATCTCTTTCAGTCAACGTTGTCGTAAAGAATCCATCCATTATGAAAAAGGGATCATTCTGATTGCATTTCCAGCAGAAAATCGTAAGTGGATTTTCTATCCGCTTTATTATGTGAATTTCCTTTAGTTCACTTGGAACATAAATATCAAGTTTTTTATCATCTTTGAGGGTGAAATTTCCAAAACTTAATTTTGTGAACCAATTTTAGCATGTGTGGTTTATTAAACCAAAATATGTACTTTTCGCCAAAATGTGTTTTTTGCATCCATATGGACAATGTGATTTAAATGCAAACTAACCATCGAAAGTCTTGTAACATATCACCAATTGAAGATTGAAATGTTAACTGTATAATGATTTAACACAAAAATTTTCCAGCTGAGCTAAAGTATTTCAAAATTAACAAAAGTTCCGCTCTGCCTTTTTGTTTCGCCAGTAAATGGAAATGGGACAAAGAAAAACTACTTGGGTCTAAAATTAAATCAATAATTACACGTTGAGATAGATTATTTCTTTATTTAATCGTGTTGTTTTATAAAATTCAAACGGAGATTCCCAAAACCTTATAATATTATGGGTTTGATTCAATGTTTCTGAACAGTCAGGGCATGTTCAGATGTTTAAGACCAGATGGCAGGCTATAAAGTTTTCTAATTATTTAGTAGGAAATGTATGGATCCTCTTTCCTTTAAAAATAAACCACTAAAATTATAAAATAAATCACTTAAATTCATGATAGTTTCCGACATTCGCTGAGCCCAACAATAGAAGAGGTAGAAGTGGAAGTGGCAGAACTACAGAGCCCTTTTTCAAGTTCTGCCTGAAAACTCTATCGGGCTGTCACTGTTGTGGTTACGATAAGAAGTTGTCATAGGCAAATAACGTAATACCAGTATGTGATAGCGGTTTTTGTTTTTGTGTTCTTTTTTTAGTTTATTTCTCCTTTTTACAAATAGTCCTTTGTGGTCACTTTTTAAAATGTTTCTTATGATCACTTTGATTATATGTTAGCGATATTTGTGTTAAAATGCCTTCAACATTTTTCTTTGCATCAAAACCATTTAATACTTGCTGTTATATTGCTAACAGTATGAAAAATTAAAAAAAAAATACAAAACGGCACAAAAAGTGATGTAAATTATTTCTGCAACGAAGATTTCAATCACTTTTCTTTACGCTCATGCCACACTTTGGGTTATGACATCGCTGCCAAATAAATTTCCATAACGTGCACACTGCCAACACATCTGTAAAACTCTGTAAAAAAAAAACAACAAAATTCTAATCAAAAAATGTAAATGAAATTTCACCTGAAATGCTCGCCACCATCATTGACACGAAAATGATGTTAATTTTCTCTACAGCAATGCTGCGTTCATCGACTATCGGTCCCTTTCCTTCCTACCCCTTATACATACAGGGTGTCCGTCGGGAAGGTATACTACTTTGTTTTGCCGCCATTTTGGTAAACATTAGTCTTGACAGTTCATATTTGACAGTCGTGAAGTAGACGTGGCAAATTTATTATGGAAAAATATTCGATAAACCAACGTGTTTTAATTGTAAAAACATTTTATCAAAATCAATCATCGATTACTGTGACGATGAGAAAGTTACGTGAAATTTTTGGGAGAAACAACGTGCCAACAAGACGCACAATTTATCGTGTAGTGAATGATTTCGAAGAAAGAGAGTCTGTAGATGATAGGACCACAACGTATTGCAGGATCGGCTGAAAACATTACTGCTGCTCAAGAAAGTGTTCAAAGCAATCCATCAACCTCAATTCAACGCCATGCTCAGGTGCTTAGTCTTTGTTTCCATTTAAGATTCAGTTGACACAAAAGCTTCTTCCACGAGACCATATACGCCGCCATACATATACCAAAAGGATGTCACAGCTCGCCTATGGCAACCCCGATTTTTTATGAAAAAATCATAATGAGTGACGAGGCACATTTTCATTTGAATGGATATGTGAATAAACAGAATAGTCGATTCCTTTGCATCCATTAAAAGCGGCAATCTGGTGTGCAATTTGGTCAGGAGGAATCATTGGATCTTATTTCTTTGAAACTGAAAACGGCGTAATGGTGACTGTCAACGGGGAGCGATATCGCGATATGACTGAAAACTTTTTAACGCCACAACTGCATGCTTTGGGCTTGATTAACATGTGGTCTCAATAAGACGGTGCCACATCGCATACAGCCAGGATTACAATGGAATTACTGTGAGAGCTATTTCCATAACAAGTTATTACAAGAAATGGTTGATTGGCCTCCACGGTCGCCTGATTCGACTGCTCCAGACTTCGTGTTGTGGGGATATCTGAAAAGCAAGGTTTATGCAAACAAACCAGAAACGCTTGAGCAATTCAAACAAAATATTCGTAATGAAATTAATGAAATACCGCGTGAAATGAAAAATGAAAAGCTCAAATGAGCTCGCATTTGTGAGGCATACAGAGGCGGACTTTTACCTGATATTGTATTCCATTCATAATTGCCGACATTAAATAAAACATTTATCAATATAAGATCCATTCCCTTTCATCCAATCAAAAATTATAAACAAACAAAGTAGTATACCTTCCCGATGGGCACCCTGTATAAGAACATCTACCATCACTAGCGTTTGAGCAACATTTCCATTAACATTTCCTTTAACCACCAAACAACACATTAAGTATACGTCAATTGGTCGTGATGTTTGAATGTAACGAATATTAAAATGTTCATATTGCTCGACAGGATGCTGCTTCTTTAGAACGTGTTTGTGTGCGATAAACATTCCTAAAAATGTTGTGCAATTCTCACTGTCATCATTCAAAGAAAGGGAATGAGCAAAGAACGTGAGGAATTGTGAACATATTTCCGAGGTTACGATTCGAAGAGATTTATTGCCACAGTTAAAACCGAGATTTGACATATTCTTTTGGATTGTTGTTGTTGCTCTGCACAGAATTTTGTTGCTGATAAGGATAGAGGACTTTGCAGGGGTGTTGAAAAAACAATTGATTTATAATGATTGATATTTTGGACGGGCTTTTAAATGCAATTTTAACTTTAAAGTAGCTAAATATAAAGTATTTGATGTTTTATTTCTGAAAGATTGTATATTGGTAAAGGCATATGTGTTTAAGCCGGTATTTCTAGAATGAATGCTTATTAAGCAAATTATTCCGATATGATTATGGCTTTTATAGGCTTAAAAAAACCAAAAGCAGAAACCTTATAATTAAATATCTCAAAGAAAATAACTTTAATTTATCACATTATAATATTTTTATTTGGAATTATTCATAATTCAAATTTATATGATCGGTTCGAAGGGATTTTCATATTTCATTTCACTCCAACTTTTAATGTTTTTGGCACGTCTTGGTGAACTCATGGAGATTTGAAGTTTTCGACAGGATAATAATCTGCGCAATTTACCCAGAGATATTAGAGTATGCATAAAAATCGTAACATATCTGACACTTTGAAGCTTCTCATGGGCTAGCCTTTTTTTAAAACGTTAACGTAACGCTCTGAGAATTGTCAATTAATATGAGACTACTTTGTATATCCGATAAGTCTTCCGTTAAAAGTTAGGCTAACATACTCTGCTTTAGCTAAAAATAATTTTTTGAGCCAAAGGAAAATATTACGTTCCTTTGCTATAGAAAAAAAATTTATCCAGTTACAGCGAGATAAAGGCGAGTTGTTAAAATTAAATAAGCTCCTTCTAGTCCGTTTATTTCTCGGGGTAAACTAAAATAATTTCTATTCAATTGATAAATGATTTAAATGATTGCATCAAACATATGGTCCTTCTGGCCGGGAGAACAAGCACTGACTTTAGCAAATCAAGTTCTCAATTGATGTCAATGAAATTCACAGGAATTACAACAGAAACAACCACGTATGGGGGGAGAACAAGCACCGACTTTAGCAAATCAAGTTCCCTAATAGATCAGATCTCTAATAGATCTCATTACAATTAAGAGTTTTACATGCAAAAGTCTTCATTCCAGTGGAGATAATAAATGTAGGATTTATACCTAAAAATTTGCAAACGTGGATGTACAATGGTATACTCATCTCTAGAAAAATGAAATATTTTTCTATATTTTTTCCTGAATTTTATTCGCCACAAAGGGTGGTAATTCATAAGCACGGTAAATAATCATCTCCAATCATGAACATTTTTAAACGGATTGTGGGCATGCAAGTTGAAAAATATTAACAAATAATTCTCATTGGAAAAGCAATTCAATACATAATATATCGAATTATATTATGTATGAGAAGAGAGAGTTTTCGCAGATAGGAGGTGTCACAATCAAATGAAATTGATCTAGTCGGAAAAACAACTTGCGGATAAAGAACTGAATAACCTTTTCGAAATGCTTATACATCTGGCGATGAGCTCGTACATTGTCCCTCATATATGTAAAAACTGGCTTAGTAGAAGAAGGCCTGCCTATATAGGAACTAAACCCACTTCTGTAAAAATTAGTCTTTTCCATAATTTGAATTTTCCAATATTGCCAGTAGTTTAAAAAAAATATTGTGGGGAAAAGTAAAAACCTTATAAAGCATACGTTTTAAGTTTCAAGGTGCTACGTTGTTTAGTATTTTTATTTGGGCCATCAAAAGTGAACGATCTTAGTGAATTTGTAAATACGGAAAAAATTGGTTACCGTTATATAATTCAATATTCCCATTTAGAAGGTCTCAGTCCAACCAATATTAAAGCTGAGCTACTTTACTCTGGTGGAGTTTGCTCCTTCGTTTACGACTGTTAAATATTTTTTAGCAGAGCTTAAACGAGGCCGTACGGGCTACCAAGGCGAATACCGTAGTGGTCTACCTATTGAGGTGTTCACGCCAGACACGGTTAAGAAAATCCACAAAATTGTATTGGATGATCGTTGGCTGAAGATGAGTGAGCTAGCTGAAATGACAGGCATATCAAAAAGTGCTATGTATTCTATATTGACGGAAGATTTAAAGATGAGAAAGCTGTGCGAAAGGTGGGTGCCGCGCTTGCTTTCAATAGAGCAAAAACAGCGTCGTAAAGATGTCTCTGTAACAACGGAGAGGTGGAGTCTGCTGTTGATGACTATTTGAAGGAGTATGACAATTCTTACTATAAGCGGGGTATAGAAGCTCTTAAATATCTCTGGAAAAAGGGCGTCGAGCTAAAAGGAGGTTATGTTGAAAAATAAATTTCAAAATTGTTTGTGTCTTCTTTGTTAGGTCGATTACAAAATAAATGTAATACTATCTTGTTGAAAGCCCATGCGCTCCATATTACCAAAATTCAATTCCAGCATAAATGGGTTGTCAAAATTATAAACCTTTTAAATGCCCAAACTTTTGCTAAACATATATTAAATTATGGGGGTATCTGAATTCTTTTTGAGATCAACATTCTGAACAACATTCAAAAAATCAAATCAATAAATCAATATGCAAAAGACGTAAAAATTGTTGATTTTTGAGAAGAGGGTTAAGTTGTCGACGAACGTTCGTTTGTTCGTTCACCCCTGAAACTCTGTTTGCTAATACCGTCCCTAAACTTTATGAGACTGTTTTAATATCACGTAGTTTTTGATCGATGATATAAATACGAGTATACATATCATCTATGTTTGTTAGAAGAATTTTATTGAACTTAATATCAGTTTTATCTATGGCAACTGTTTGATATGAAATACAAAAGCGGTGACTATTTTCGAAATTGTGTATATTTAAGACCGATACATGAAGTCTCTTCCAAATTCATGCGAAATTTAATTAATATCAGTTCTGTTAATCCCTCGATTAGATTAATCTAATTAAAAGGGGAAACCATTCTCTACAGTCAATTACGAAGGACTTGTTCAATGAACCGTAAAAGGGATTAAACGCACAGAATAGCCGACAATCAAAGCAAACAAGTACTTGGCCATATACACTTAAACGCAGATACCAGCTGCACATGTGTACGCTTAAAGCTACCGAAGCTATGTATAGGTATATCCTTAAGTGTATGTTTCAATACAAACATTTGAACTTCTACAATCAATACGGTATATATTTAACTTCACTCTTACATACGAGTATATACTACTAAATACATCTACCTACGTACGTACGTACATATATAGAGATTAAACATCCTTAGACATTTACTAAAACGGAAAGTAAGTAAAGCAAACCAAGGAGGAAAACAAACAAATTCAATCAAATCAAATCGATACTATATAACAAACCGTTCACATTCACTTGAACACAAACACACACCCACACACACAGTAAAACATGCTCCCACACCCACACGTGCACATCATTACGATATCATGAAGTCCATAAGGAATGTTTAGAGCTTAAACAAGCTAACTTTATTGCCATAGTACTGGAGGGAGCAGAATAAGAGGAAAAAAAAAACCAAAAAAGAATCGAGAAATGTTGAAAACATCTTGTTAGCAGCACAACCAGAGTGTGGCCAATGCTATTTGTACATGGGTATACGTTCAACATTGTGGAGTGAGTGTTATGGACTCAATAATGAAAACGACAAGGACAATTTGCAGGAAATAGATGATACTCTACCTTTAGTCATTGTTGAATTGAATATGTGAAAGCGCTTTTGGTGAAAAAATGTGGTTCAGATCGCTTAAATCAATTTAATATTGAAATTGGGTTAAAAACTACACATCTGTTTGTTGATGATGGGCAAAGAGTTATTTTTTTGGTCAAAATTTAGTCATAATTTTGTTGAAACCTGACTTACATTGTTGCCAAGTGGCTTTTGAAGGCCACGGATTTCGTTGGAGTTTAACTGAATAAGAAAAACAAATATTTTGGCAGATTTACGTGCGCATTTAGAATTTGCCTGGGCAAAGGAAGAAGTATAGTTAAAAAGTCTTGATAAAGCCTTTATAAACACAGACTGTGAAGGCACACTTTTATTGTTCCTAAGATCACTTCCATTTGGCGAATTTCATTTGGAAAATTTAAAAAAAAAATTTGCAATGGATTACATCTCGTTATAATATTAGCCACAACTCTTGTCCTCATTCACCGCCATATAAAAAATAGTCGAGAAGACTGCAGTAATGTCTAAGAGCACACATAAGTATACTCGTAATTGTAATGATCTATAGTAGCCGTGATAAATTCTTGTTTTGTTTATATGAGGTTTTCGCTCAAATTTTGATCTTATACAAATATAGTTCTTACACCGAAATCATTTTGATAGGAATAGCTTATAGCTGTAGGAATAGCTTATAGCGGTTCTGAGTGCGTAACAACTTAATTGTAACATTAAAATACGTTTTGTTAGTTCATTTTACTTTGCATTTATAAACAATTCGTCTGCACCTGGATTTTAGTTATAGACTTATATTGATTTAATGACTCGCACAAAATTATAACGTCTTAATGAACCAAATGTATATGAATCTTACAATATTGAGTGCACATTAACGATTTGCGATGACTGTACTTGATAAGAGTAAATTAATTGATTTGGCTTTATTTTAATTTATATACAAAATAAATTTATTAATTTAGAGTACTCAAATTTCAACAGCACATTCCATTCCATTTTAGAAAATTAGATCAAATATTAAGTGGGTTTCTGTATATAAATTGACTAATTAACTCCCACTGCACTATTTAATATTCGTTTATACAAAGAACTAAAAATCCATCAGCAAAATGGCACTCAAGGTATGTGACAGTGCGCAGTAAATTATGTATATTTAATGACAATATTTTAATCCGTTTCCAAAAATTTCAGTTTATTGTTGCTTTGACATTTATAGCTGCGATAGAGCAAGATTTATTACAACTGCTGCAGTTTACCACGCCCGATCTCAAATTTACCATACCGCCCCCATTCAGCATGTTGTCCCTGTGGCTCATAAAGATGTATTTAAAATTACAATAATGTACAATACAATAATGTCGAGCAATGGCCTTTGTTAAAGATTGTGTCTATCATGTTTAGCGCAGATTTTCTTACACTTATTTCGACATGTGCATTAAAAGGTCACTCGATAGGCCATTTATTAAGATTTTGCGTATCTTCGTGGCGGCCAGTGCCATTTCAGAAAAGGATATTAGCTTCATAGAGATGCCAAATTCATGCATGACTGCAAATACTCCAACCATTAAATGTCTCATCATCGAAGAAAATATGATATGGATTCTTGAAAATTCTTTGGGAATATCAGGCCAGTTGTTCCTTAACAGGTCAAGCCGACAAGTTCAAATCAGATCAAATAGAATCGGCTTCAATTCTTCACGCAACAAACCTTACAGGACCTCATATGTGATGATCTCGTCGTGATTGGTGCATTTATATTGCCTTTTCCAAAAACAGACAAATCGCCAGCTGCTTTAAACGAATGTCCCCGCAGACTATCGGTGTCGTCAGCTCAGATTTTCCTAAGTCGTGATATTCTGACGCGTATATGCCACTGGCCGCTGATCTCTTAATATTTGTCGAAAATCTGCGAATCCATGACAACATTTTTCATCATTGTCCATATAAGAGTGAAATTTACAGAATTTTTTAGAAATCACCTCAATTTCCCTTGTTCTATCCACAAATGCCTTTTAAACATAAAAAAAACTATCGTTCTCACTTCTCTTCACTTTGTAGCGATCCTTTATATCGCGTGCTGCAACTAGCTAAGGCATTGCCATATATGGACCATTGCAACATCCCTCATCTTAACAAGCCTTACAGGGTTTTGTGGCATCAACCAACGAACACGCAACATATTGCCACTGTCTGTAGGGAACATCAGTATCAGGGGTGCTGTGTCCTAGTACCTGAGAGTGTTAGATTAGCATTTGTCTATACCCGGGGTATGGAACTTTGCGATGTGAACACTTTTTTGTGTTTGGTTATGCACATGTTTTCCTTCGCCCAATCTTCTTGCATGATTAAACTGCAAGCTGTTGGTGAGCTGAGTCCATGCACCAGATGGAAACGTTTCATTAATTACCAAGAAGTAACCAATTTAAATTCAACTGTCTTGCGGACTGAACTTCCCAATAGCATCTCCTTTGCAATTTTTGGTTAAAAATTTTTCAGAATAATTTAGTAGCGGTAATATATTTCAGCTAGGTCTAAACCGTTGGGGTGTGCCAAAAGAACCAAAAGTTTTGTATCAAATATTTCTAATTGATGCGATTTGTGGCTATTTTGTTCTTTGAACAGCAAGGCTTCTAAGTATCTTGTCAACAAGAAATTCTTGTAGAAATTCATGCTTTTCCCCCGAGTAGCAGTGGTAGACAAGTTTTTATATTGTGCGATAATCTGTTGGATTTATTGCATATCATGGATGGCAATAATGTTATTTGTCCTTGGCCCTGTAGTGGCATCCTATATCCAAAGAGTTTTTACATTTCAGGTCTTTTAATCGTGACCCTTATTATGTGTGCGTAGTTCTCCCAATTTGAGGAGTTCCGTTTCTTAATATACAACTAATGATGGCTGGTCAGCCCAACCAATAATAGTTTTCATAGCTTACATTACTCGTGAAAATAACCAAGAAGTAACGTTTGTTGCAATTTCAGCGTATGAACAGATTGTGAATTGATTTCAGTAAATAATCGTGGAGGAGAATACAATCCGAAAATTTGAAAAAACTTTAAACTGAGCTCTAACGTGCATGATACAGTGATCTTCAGCGAATACAATTTCTAGCTAGTTTTAGATTTCATTGACATTTTATATCGTTTGAAATCCCATCAACTTAAATTTTCTCAATTTAATGAAGCAGAACTCCTTCCATCTAAATGCTGTCTATTCAAGTACATGATTACACCGTAGGGAGCTTCATTGAAAAGAAAATAACTTTTATTTTATAGAATTTTATAACGAAAAAGTTTACTTCTTTTTTGTTATCCTAAAGACTTACACATAAAGAAAGTTACACATACAAATTTATGCTTATTTAAGCTGTTGCCAGAATGGAAGATAGAAAAGTTTGTCTGAATCTACAGGATATAATACAACACGCACGCACGCACGCATACACACACACACACACACACACGCTCAAAGCACGGTGTGAATATATTCATGCCTTTGTGTCAGATTATCTGTCTGTGTGTAGAAATGTTTATGTGTGTGTTGGTATACGTATATCTTGTCTAAAGAAATGAAACGTATGTATCCTTGAACAATTATATCTTAAGGCTGCACGACGGAATGGTGTCTATCCATCTCACACAATACATATAAACAGATCTGAAACATATGGTAGTATGCTTGAGTGTGTACTACCATCTGCAATGGTGAGAACGAACAAATTGGGACGTACGCACATATCAGTCATCTAAATCAATTTGGCAAAAAGGAACAAATAGAATATCAGGTTTGTTAACGATTGTACACAATTAGAGAAACATTTTTATATTAAAGTTTACTGCTGATATTTGCGAAATATTGTATTCTCTATCTTTTTCATTGTTTTCTTTTTATTATACATTTTGCCATGCGTTACTTTCGGTAGATGTATTGTATAGAAGCAAATTTTTTTAATTTAAGGTAAAATTGCTGTGGCACAGCTTCAAGAGTTTAGTAATGAAAATTTGCTCTTATTATTTACTTTTCTTGGAAAAGTGTTCAGATAGTAATTTCGATATATGTATGTTTTGGAAAATTGATTTCTAATCAGTATAATGGACTGCACCGAAAGCTGAACATTGAGCACATCACAAAAAAACTTAAGTTTTTATTGCAACATTTTTCCAATTTTGAAGATCATCAAAAGTATTCTTCAGTTTTTCTAACAAAAATTTTCCGTTTATGCCCTAAAAATAAAATTACCCTAAAATATCCAATAAGGCGTAGTAAAAAGGAATCATTAATTTTTGCATGGCATTGAAGGCCTTATTTAGCATGTTTAGAATGATCCGATTTAAGTTAAATATGCACTGTTTTCTTCGATAAGTTATTGCCATTTTAAAGTTAATTCCATTATGCAGCTCTCACAGAAATCTTCGTGCATATTGGCAGATTCGATACTTGCAATCTTGTTTTGAGGCGAATTTTGCATCAGGTGATAATCACTTGGTGCGATTTCCGGTCTATAAAGTGGATTTATAACCTGCGAACCGAACTGTTAGAGTTTATGGTGAGCCTCTATCGATATGTGTGGACTAGCGTTGTCCGGTAAACAGAAAGCGTATTTCTGATGTAGGCCATTTACAATCCCTGGCTGCGATATTAGTGACAATTCCTCTCTTATTGGCTACGGCTGACCGCTTCTGAGCGATTGTTTCCTACAAACGGTCCAATTGTTGACAGTTGACAGATTTCAATTATAACTTTGGCCACAGGGGAGCAGAGTAGATGGTACCCTGTCATATCCACCAAACATGGAGAAAACCCTTCCTGGCCTTCAATCCTGGCATGGCTACCGTTTGCTCCGGTTTACAACTACCATTTTCGCTTAACGTTGTCATAAGTGATACAATTTTCTTTGACAGTCACTATCCATTTCTGAATTTGGTTGATTATGTTGAGATTCAGCGGCTGAAGGAATTTCGCTCGATGAGCTTTTTCTGCCCTAGCTTGTGTGGCACTCATAGAAAGAGCTACTTTTTGATTCCTGCCACAGCGTGGTCCACCTTTGACATCAAAATTACCGGAACAGAATCGATGAAACCAAAATCGCCTATGAATTATTGTTACAGTATAGCTTGTGTTTTCGCCTTTATCAAAGAAAAATTTTAAATTTGTATGTTTTCTCTTTGCTGATCATTATCTTTCACACGCGCTCCGACAACACTGAGCTAAGCAATCACACAATTGTCTGATTGGTTGTCTGACTAAGAAATCTAATCTTTCTAACGTCATACAGTGTAACCTAATCGCACTTAAACAAAGCGAAATATAGATTACTAAAGCCATTTATTGGAAAAATAATAAAATTATCTTTTTTATACTTTATATTTGGTCCGTAAATTACTGATTAATAATGCAACTCCAATAGTAACTTCAAGGTTATTTACACACTTAATGTAAGTCCCACCCCCTACACTCGTTGCTTTTTTTGTCATATATTAAGTTACCTAAGTACCTTCAGAACTTTGCGCCGGTATGTTATATACAGGATACGAAATTTCTATTATTTTTTTGTAAAAATATCAGCCTTTTCTGCTTTTGATGCGGAAGTTTATGTTAACGTATATGTTTAAGTTAACGTATATGTTAAAAATATCGAGATGAACATTCGCAATAAGCTATTTTGCGGAGTTTGCGATATTCTGCAAATATGCTAAAATTCATCTTTTGCTCTGTTATAAACTCGTTGCGAAGAATTTATAAACACCGTTTCAATCTCTTCATACGTTCTTAAACACTTAAAAGTCAAACAGTATTTGAATTAAATATAATGAAGTACATAACACTCTCATAATACCGTTATCAAATTTTAAAAATGTTTTTTTTTCTATTTTAGGAGTCTTTTAATAACAAGTAAGTACACTTTTAAGTACATTATGCTCCATATGGAGATAACAATATTATCATTTACCCATCGAAGTGCCATACAGTAACTTCTTCAACTCTATTTGAATTCCAATAGAGTTTAGAGCTGAACAATTTTTTGTTTTCTAGCTTGATTGGTCTACATGATCAGGATAGCATAATACGAGTACATCCGATACCTTACGCAATTACGCATGTTGGACAGCAATATGGAGATCACATAAAATCTATCCTCACTAGCAGCAGTTGGTCCTAGTTCTTACGATCTGTCAAACAAGAATGTAATGAACAATATTTTGTGCCTACACTTTCAAACCGCCCTTTTTGCAGTGATTTTGATTCGTCCTTCTATTTAATTTCATTATATCAAAATATCTCATAATTAGCCACCGTCACCAAAACGAAATTAAATTCGAAAACAATTTTGATATGTTTCAGTTTCTAAAATCTAAATCAAAAATACATTATTCCGATTGCGATATCCGAATAAATCCAAATTGTATTGAATTTTGTTTCTGTTTCATAAAGGATGTCCCAACAATATCGGAAGATTTGAATTTGGCGTCATTCGAAGTGTCATTGTTTGACATTTGAACAATTGTTATTGTTTGCTAGTAGAAGGTACGAGGTTACTAAAAATGGAGCGCTACACGAATGAACAACGCATTCTCGTTGTGAAATTATTTTACCAAAATGGTGAAAGTTTTGCGGTTACAGTTCGCAAATTGCGATCAATTTGGGGTCACAATAATGCACCAAAAGAGTCAACTGTAAAGAGATTAATGGCTAAATTTGTCAAAACTAGTCTATTAGTGATATAAAGGCAAGAACGCGCCTTCGACCAAGTCGATCTACCGAAAATGTCGCAGCTGTACGAGATGATGTCTCTCAATCCACCTCAATTCGACACCGAGCTCAGCAAATTGGTGTCTCCAAATCCACTATGTAGCGAATTTTGACGAAAGATTTGCATCTTCATGCATACAAAGTTCAATTGAATCAGGAACTGAAGCCAGCTGGCCATGGACAGCGAAGGGAGCTCGTTAATTGGATATTGCAGAGACAAAATGAAAATGCTGATTTTGACGATAAAATCATCTTCAGTGACGAGGCCCATTTCCATCTTGATGGCTTCGTCAATAGGCAGAATTGTCGCATTTGGGCTGAAGAAAACCCTCGAGTGATTCACGAGAAGCAAATGCATCCTCAATGTGTCACTGTGTGTGGTGTGGATTTTAGGCTGGAGAAATCATTGGACCTTTTTTCTATGAAAATGAGGCATGTCAAGCGCAAACAGTCAATGGTGTTCGGTATCGTGAAATGATAACCAGTTTTTTCGTGCCTAGAACTGAAGAAATGAATGTGGTGGGCATGTGGTTTCAACAAGACGGGGCCACATGTCATACAGCCAGAGAAACAATTCAATTCAATTCAGTTCAATTCAATTTAAATCTTGTGTTCTTGTTGGGACACCCTTTACAACCAAAACGAAATTACAAACTATTTTGATTTTGATTCCTAAAATCCGAAACGAAATTGGAAACAATTTTGGTTCTGCTTCAGTTTGTGAGAGTTTTTTTTTTTTTTGGTTTTCATGTGAATATTTTCAATTTAAAAAGAAAAACAAAATTTTAGAGTAGCTGTGAAGGATTTCAGTGAATTTGGAAGAGCCTGCTCCTTCATTTATGACTGTAAAATATTGAGTAGCCGAGTTTAAACTAGACCGTACGAGCTGCCAAGACGATCACCGTAATGGTTGAACAACTCGCGCCAGACACAGTTAAGACAACCCACCAAATAATATAGGATGATCGTCGGAAGATTTGGAAAAGAGAAAGCTGTGCGCAAGATGGGTGCCGCGCATGCTTTCAATAGAGCAAAAACAGCGTCGTGAAGATGTTTCAATAAAGTGTTTGGCGATGTTTCACCGCAATAAAAGCGAATTTTTGCGTTGATTTATAACCATGGGTAAGACATGGGTCCAACACTTCACACCAGAGACAAAGGAACAGTTAAAGCAACGGACTGGAATGGGAGAATCGTGTTTTTTGAGATGCTCATGGAATTATTTTTATTGTTGATCTTCAGAAAGGAAAAAATCCATTAACGGCGTGTATTATGCTATTTACTGCAGCGTTTAGGTGATTAAATTATAGAAAAAATTCATCACCTGGCGAAAAATAAAGTGCTGCTTCATCAAGACAATGCTTCAATGCCAAAGTGAATGAATTAAAGTTCGAATTGCTTCGTCACGCTCCTTATTAGCCAGATTTAGCTCCCTCGGCCTATTTTCTTTTTCCAAAATTTAAAAAAAAGCTCGGTGGTGAAAGATGTGCCAACGGTAAAGAGATGGAGTCTGCGGTTTATGGCTATTTTAGGGAGTTTGACAGTCCTTGCTATCAAAATTGAATATTGAATATCGCTGGGAAAAGTGTATCGAGCTAAAAGGAGATCATGTTGAAAAATAAAGAAAACTTTTCCCAACTTTTTAGTGTCTTCTTTGTTAGGTCGTATAGTTTTGGAACCGCCCTCGCAGTATGTGATAAACGAGTACTCTCCTTTGTTGCAGAATTAATAGTATATTTATAGTTATTATTATTATTATAGTTCCAATTAATTAAAAAGTCTGATTTACTATAACTCTTTCAACAAAAAATTAATCTATGTCATTGTTTTATCATTTTTTTTTTTTTTTCAAATAAGTACTTAAAAATTGTTTTCATAGTTTGGAGGGGATAAATGCGTCATATTTGTGGCTTGCCGAATAATTTAGACTTATATATATACACTTTACTTACGTGCTGCTATATAATTAAAACTCTTGAAAAATAATCTTATCAAACAATGGCAACAAAAGGTAGTAATAAAAAATGATAAAAAGCAATGTCTAGTGCTTTGGGAAACGTACATACGGCATAAAAAGCAAATGTTGGCAAAATATACAGATATTATTGTATTATTATTATTTAAAAAGTACTACAAATTGGAGTACAGAATGAAACCTAGCAAAGGTTGTGGAAATTGCGTCAGTTTATCAGAAGATTTTATAGTAACAAATCCAGCTTCATATAAGAAAAGAAAAAAATCATAGAAATACAAAAACAATTTCACAACACGTTCTTCTTTATAAATTATTTGAAGCCCATAAAAATTTGATATGTCAAAAAGCCATTTATCAGCACATGATGGCATACGTTTCTAATCAGTGCCAAAATTGTACACAACTCGTCTTGTGTTAGCTGCAGCGTTTGTAAGCTGCAAGCAAGGCCGTAGCCAGGATTTATTTTGGATGACTACAAATGACTTTTAGTTATATAAACTTCGCCGCTTTTCTAAGTAGTCCAGACGGTGGTATTCAAACTGACAAAATTCCAAAGAGGGTAAAAACCCAACATCCTCCTAGTCATCCCCCACCTTGGTTGTAGGTGATAGATAATCATACCCACAAAATGCATATCCTACACACATCTTCAAGTGGGATGAACCCGCGACCATCTATCCATTACTAACAATCTGTGAAATAGTTTTCTCCTATAACCCACAGCATTAGAAATTAATATATTTTATTACCCGTGACACCCTGCCCTTCGAGAGTGGGTAGTTGCCCTCAAGGCGATATGTAGAGTTTCTATAATTTTTCATTGTCCCTGGAAAAGGCATACAGACTCCAATCCATTAGTCAAATGGACATTTCATGGTTAAATCCAAAATCTGAAAAATTGATGATTTTCGATGCTGAGTAAATAATTTTCTTACTCATTAAAAGTTTTTTAAATATGTATTTTTCAATTCTCTAACTTTTTATTAAAAACCTTGACCGTTATTTTCTCCACATATTCTTTAACTGTATCTAAGCTCTTCTAACAATGCAACGACAATAAATTCAACTGTAAATTAATCGCGCCAGCAACAAAATAAACACTTTGCAAATAAACACTTTGTGTACATAATTATGACTACGACTGTATTTTGTAACTTGAATAGACTCGCCTGGATTGTTAATAAATATGACTTTCGAAATGCTCTATGATCTTAATCTACACAAGTTTGCAGCAAACCTCTATAAACCCACAATGGCCTGAATTACAAAGATAATATAAATAATTATTCACAACATGGAGTAATCATCGTAAATCTATGTAACGAACAGAGAAATTGTAAAGGGGTCATTAGTCTTCCAGGATGTTTGAAACAACTCCGGTATAACACAGAGTACATATCAAGCATCTTAATTATGAAAAATGAGTTTACAGGAACATAATCGATCTACTGTACAATTGGCAGGATTATAAAGAAATTTGAAGAGACTGAAAGCGTTATACATGCGGTTAGACCTGTGCATCATCGCAATATACGCACTACTGAAAATATATTTTTGTTAGTGAAAATATTTCGGATAATCCGAATTTCCATTCAGAGCGCTACGGCGGTATGATAACCGACTTTTTGTGATCTGCAATTGAAGATTATGAACTGGACGGTATGTGGTTTCAATAAGACAGTGCCACGAGCCACACAACACGACTGATTTTTGTTTTATTGCAAGAGAAGTTTCTAGAAAGCGTAATTTCATGTTTTGGCGACGTCAATTGGTCACCAAGATCATGCGACTTGACCCCGTTAGACGCGGATAATCCCCAAACGTTGAAGCATTTGAAAACCAACATTCGTCAAGTTATCGCCGAGATACCGCCCGAAAAGTGCAAACAATTCGTCGAAAGCTACCTCAAAAGGATTTACTGCTGCAACCAATCCAGAGGCAGTCATTTAAATGACATTCATTGTATTTAATAATAACAAGGTCCAAACATTATTATGAAACAAAAGTTTTATAGAAATCATATCTGTATGTGTGTTTTACTTAACTTTACTTTTAAAACAGAAAAATAGACAACCCGGCAGTATTTAGTCGATTTATGGACTAACTATATTGAGAATAGGCTATATTGATTTAAGGTTTGATACAGCACCTATTGAAATCAATTCGAAACACTTAGCTTTATAGCTTTTACAAACCATAATTTTTGTGGTAATTGAGTTACATATAATATATATAAGTTCGCTGGGTCAGGACCAAAAAAACAGGCAATGTCCATCCAAGTTTTGATGTAGCCCCGTGTACGAATGGACTGCGCTAACCCGATACTTTCTGCTACACAACGTAGTTCTCGTGGCAATTTTTTAAAAACTGTTTTTTTCCTTCAGCAGGAATAAAGAAAACTTGAGGTGATATATGAGAAGTTACGAGCGAGAACTTGAATTTAGTAAAATCGTGTCAATTTGTATGGGATGTACTTACCACAAGGTGTGGGTCTATATAGACCATTTACGATACAAACGCCGATCTGATAAAATATTAGGCTAGGCCAAGATTTGCGATCTTTTGCAAAGACTAAAGACAATTATCGTCTGTACCAGACAACCAACCAGCCAGCCAGCCAGACAGAAGGATATAATTCAATCGATTTAAAAAGTAATGAATTGCATTTGGTCAAAACATATTTGATGTTTTGAAAGAAAAGCTTCTTTCTGTATGTTATATGTTTGGCCATATCTGTAAATCTATCGTTTTATGCATTAAATGTAAGGATGATAGAAGACTATTTAAATTGCGAATTAGATTCGATAAAAATTATAAAACAGGTTAGCTTCGATATTACGCGGCAAATGCTGTTTTTTTTTACAAAAATGGCTCTTATGAATTGTTGAACGAAAGAAAGTCAAAAAGTTCGAGTTGAGTTAGGCTATTATTCCAAATTAAATAAAAATTTTTTTTTTGGAGAAAGACCTTAACTCAATTTATGTTTATCAAAAAACGAAATTGTAATTCGGAATAAGAGCTTAACTCAAGTTAGGAAAATAAAATTGTTTCTTTATTTCTTTTTTTGGATTAACGACTTAAGTTGATTTAGGATGATGAAAAAATAATGTTTATATTTGTTGTAATCCTAAATTGACTTAGGCAGTTATGCCAAAACAGTCATTTAGAAAAATAACTTAAGCTATTAGGTTTTTTAGGATTAATTGCCTTCCTAGAAGAGATACAAACATGAAAAATTTAGAGCAAATAAATTTAGATACGCTGAATACGATGGTGCTAATAACTCAATTGTGTCCTAACTCGAGTTAGGCTGTTACGGGTTGTGACCACAGAATTTACAACAATGAAATTTCCCAAGCGTCGTGACGTTAACAATTAAGAAAAAAGCTCAACTGACATTACATCAGCAATTCAACATGCCAGGGAGGACAAAGTACAATATGAAAAAATTCTTTTAAATAATGACATTGAGGGACGACTTGGGAATACAAAAAAAAAATTAACAAAAAAACAGGAAACAGCCCAAACAATATCAAATGAGTCGAAAATGAACGAATGAATAAATCTGTACGATTTATTTTTGGTTTCTCTAGAAGATTTTGGATAAAAGAAAAATCCCCCAATCCCGCCGAGAACCGCGACCACGCCCACCACTTCCTAAAACTGGCTTTGTTTATTCTTAAATGGTGTGCTTAGCTCAATGGGCCACCACAACAGAACGACCACCAATTTTTCTTTTTTCTTTTCTTTCTTTCCTTTTCTTACATTCGTACATTCCTAACCTTCTTATGCTTGTACAGAGGATTTTGAAATTATGTCTTTTTATACAATAACCCTAACGATCAAAGCTTTTGTCTTTATGTTGTCTCAGATCTATTTATAGAATCTATAGAAAGTTTGGCTATTTATGGAATAACATTAACAGTCACAGCTTTTGTCTCTTGTCTATTTGTAAAATGTTGTTGTCTTTGTATTGAACATGTTTTTTTCGTTCCTGTACAGAAGGTTTTGAGTTTGTCTATTTGTAGCTCAGCATAACAACAAAGCTTTCGCCTCTATGCTGTCTATTTATAGAATTTTTCTTTGGTTTCCTTTTTGTGCTTGTTCCTTTCATTCTTGTATTTGTAAAGATGGTCTTGAAAGTTTGTCTATTTATACAGGGTGGCGCAATAGAACGTGCATATTTAAAAAAAAGATTAAAAAATAAATACAAAAGGTATGGTTAAAATAAATCTAAGGCATTGTAGAGTAATAAATGGAGTTTATTTTTTAAAAATAACATCATCTAAATGGTGACCCTCTCTATGACAGAACTCCTCTAACCAAAAACGAAAATTATTGAAAACTTTCTTCAGTAATACTGGTGTAATGGCTGCCATTTCACCACGGATATTCTCCTTGCGCTGAACGATGTTTCTTGGATTATTACTGTAGACTTTGCGTTTGAGGTATCCCCACAAAAAAAGTCAAGAGGCGTCAAGTCTGGACTACATGGGGGCCATGGGATATCACCTCTTTTCGAAATCAGTCTGCCAGGTAACATCTGCTTCACCACCACCATGGAGTCATTTGATGTGTGACAGGTAGCTCCATCTTGTTGGAACCAAGTTCTGGAATTCACTATTCTTGAACTTTCAATTTCTGGAGCCAAAAATCCGTCCAACATCTCAACATAGCGTTCCGTATTAACCGTGACGTTTTGGACCAATTATTCCTCTGCCAGAGATTGCTGCCCATACTGTCACTTTAGGACTATGCAATGGTTTCTGGTGTTTGATTTTGGGATTTTCACTGTTCCAATAACGACAATTTTGACGGTTCACGAACCCATTCATAAGGAAATGAGCCTCGTCAGAGAAAAGGATATTGTCAAAATTGGAAAATCGATTAAACATTTCATTAGCAAATGCGAGCCTTGCTATGAAGTCAGACTCTTTCAATTAATTGCAGCTTATATGGCTGCAGTTTAAGATCCAATGTTAAAATTCGTTGCAAACTTCGTCGCGATAATTGTAAGATAGACGATCTCTTGCGAGTCGACATTTGTGGATTTGCTCGTACTGACTCCATAACTCTCTCAACATTGTCTTCGGTCCTAGATGTTCTTGGGCGACCATTTGCTTGTGGTTTAAATGTTGAACCGGTCTCTTCAAAACGCTTTACCCATATTTTAATTAAATTAGCACTCGGAGCTTTACTAATTCGCCGTAGTCCATATTCAGCACAATATAGTCGCCTTGTAGCAATATATGAACGAGAGCTCTCGTAAAATGCGCGCACGCAAAAGGCGAGACGCTTCCCGTCGAAGCGATTCATAGCGACTAAAACTCCATGAGCCCGCCAACCCAACGATGTAGGCGCCCCCCGCCCGCGCCTTTTCTACCCCACAAAAAAAGATGATGCAATATGCACGTTCTATTGCGCCACCCTGTAGAATAACATTAACAAACAAAAACTTCATCTGTTCTCTATAACAAACTAGCCTTTGCGAAACATTATTGTTATTCTATAAATAGACAACGTAGAGACAACAGATTTGACAGATAGGGTTATTCTATAAATAGAAAACTTTCAACAAATTCTATACTCTGTAGAAAGCAATTCCTGGTGATGATGAATATTGCCAAATCATGGGCCGGTCCACCTATTTTAAGCTGTTGTTTTACGACAATGTTTAGATTCTCATCTATAAACCGTATTAATTTATATTGTAAGTTTGACAAGAACGGCATTCCAGGTCGATTGATATCAATTTTGAATTTGAAATCAATTAACCGCATGAAATGTTTATTACATTACATTTATTCGAAATCAACCCTCATTAATATTTAATGCTTGGAAATATGAAAAGCCAAATATGACTACGAAAAGTTAGTTATAATAAAAGTTACTATAATTCAAGAGTCACCTCTTAAATCTGGGTACATGAATATTCAATAAAATTTATTCCCAGCCATTAATGTAAACAATCACAACTCCCTATTAAGATACTTTATTAAATCACAAGAATACCATAAAAATCAGTCATGACATTAGCTTTAGAAATCTGTTGCATTGCTACAGCAATAGGAGACAGGAACTTCAACAGGCAGGATAATAAAAAGTCTAATATGAAGAGCTCATCATTGTTGAGCACTCTCTTGCCTCTTCACATTTAAATTTTCGTTATGCGAATCCAATCGTTGACTTTCAACGGTCCTTATAAAAGTTGTACTTTGCCGGCGGCCCATTTACGCCGGATGTGCCTGTAGTATGCATGTCTGTGTTGTGCAAGGACGAAAGTAATAGGAAAAACAACAGTTATTATTTCAGTTTTATGCTGGCACACAAAAGGAAAACTAAGAGATATACTAAAACAGTACATGAAAACGAGTGAGAAAAACAAAAACGTAATGAAGCTAGCATATGGTAGGAAATGAAAAAGTACTCGTATATTGGATGAATACAACAAGTAAGTATAGGAGTATTCTGGTCTGCTGGAAAAGAAAAAATGTTAAAGTTTTTAAAGACTACCACAAAGCTTTAAATACAGTATTTGATTTGGTTGAACAATCAAAATGTTGCTTTGTTGACTAGGGATAAGTTACAATTCTGGAAAATGCCTTATCAAATTAATATCAATAGTTGTTACGAGTTTTATATCACAACTACAGCTCAAAAAGGAAAAAATGTACAAAATACCCATCTTTTCAAAAGATGGATGCTACACGTACTTGTACGGGCAAGTGTCCTATACCGGATCGATTTCGATGAAATGAGCGGTTCATATGGTCCTAAAAAAAATTGGTATTTCTTTTTCTCGAGAGGTGTGAAAATTACTTTATTAGAGGTGTGATCAAAAAATAATCGTTATTTTCAAATTTCGTGATTTACGTATGTTCGGTTTTCGCATTTTTTTCCTGTTATGTTGGTACACGTGTCTGTTACATATGTTGCCAATATCAGCCACTTTGGATTGTCAGTTTGTTTTTGACAGATAAAAAGGTTAGTCGTGTTTTGGTGCGCTCTTCGATTTTCTAACATTCGAAAAAATGGATCAAAGAAACTGTATTAAGTTTTGTGTAAAAAATGAAATTAAATGTGCAAGGACACTTGAAATGTTGACTGTGGCGTCTGGCGAGTTTACTATGAGCAGAACGCAAGTTCAATTTTGGTATAAACGGTTTAAGGAAGGCCGAGAAGATGTCAATGAGGATGCTCGTCTTCGACCGAAAAAAGCATGTCAAGTTCGATCAAAATGTGAAGGTTTTGTTCACTGTTTTCTTCGATTGCAATGGCGTGGTGCATCATGAATTCTTGCCACAAGGTTGTACGGTTCATAAGGAATACTACCTTGAAGTTAGGCGCCGTTTGCGCGGAGCAATTCGTCAGAAATGCACAGAATTGTGGAAAAACCAATCAAGGATTTTGCACCATGATAACGCACCAGCTCACACATCGATGCTTGTGCGTGAGTTTTTGGCCAAAAACAAAACCGCAAGCATGCCTCAACCACCGTATTCACCGGACTTGGCCCTCGCTGACTTTTTGCTCTTCCCCAAACTGAAGACACCAATGAAAGGAAAGCGTTTGCTACGATTGAGGAGATAAGAAAAATCGAACAGGAACTGTTGGCGATACCAAAAAGTGTATTTTAGAATTAGAATTAGAAAAATTAGAATCTAGAACTAGAATTATTTAGGATTAGAAGAAACGCTGGCACAAGTGTATTATACCTGGGGGGATTACTTTGAAGGGGACAAGATAGTTATTGATGAATAAATAAATACTTTTTGAAAAAATTGAAAATAACGATAATTTTTTGACCACACCTCGTGTATCTGTAAGAGTATCCAAAAATTCACGCAACGGGGAGATTTTTTATACAGTAATTACATCGTTCGTGGACCTGTGTGTTATGTAGCGCCGTCTTATTGGACCTACATATCGTCGACCTCCCACATATTCTAACCCGACTTGTTTTTCCATTACAAAACTATTAGGTTATTATCAACCAATGTTGTGAATTAACGCACAATGAATGGATTAAAATAATAACTTACTGAATTGTGTTATTACTTACTGAAAACTATTTCTCCTTTGCTTACAAAAATCGTTGATTGATTAGGGAAACTAGAGATTTCTACTAAATCGGCAAATTTGTAAATAAGGTACCTTAAAGGGGCAGCAATGCAGACCATTTATATTTGCAGAATTAATTTTAATAAAAGTCTAATGCTCCCTCGGGTATATTGAATTTAGTACAGATGAATGAAGGATATAAATCTACGAACATATGGATTTAACTATAAAGCTTATATGGGGAATATTAGAAATGGTGGGGTTATTCGGTCGATTTTTTTTATATTCTAACAGTCTACCAATTAGGGAATGCAAGGGCAAAATTAGATTTCGATTAAGCTACCAATTTGTATGGGAGGTACACAAATTGGTGCAGCATTGCAGCCTATTTTCATACTCGAAAAACGTTTATCATATGCGAGATATGTGCCAAATTTTTTTAAATTTAGTGCAAATGATGGAAAGACTTGAAGCTAAGAATATTCATGTTAAGTCGGTCATATGAACGGAAGATATTAAGTGGGGCCTGGTCACTTGGTCGACTTCTCCTAAGTTTTATCAAGTATTACATATCTATATAATACAGCCTAATAATTAGATATTACAAAGGAAATATTGAACTTTGGAAAATCTGCACTTTTGTGCGGGAGGTATCAAAAGGGGCGTGACAATACCGTCAAACCGTAATTTAGCAAGCGTCTAACGTAAACTCAATTTAAGAGAATTTAATGCAACTGAACAAAGGAACGCAAGGATATACGAGGATATACTCGTATAAGATAAATGGATTGTTTGTATGTGGGATACCAGAAGAGGCGTGGTTAATCTGCCGATTTTATTTAAATTTTGCCCTGCATTATAATGATTCTCAACGACAACAATTTGAGTGGTTGAGTCTACGTATTTCATTTGCAATCTCCGCCTATTACCTAGCAAAATATTATGCTATGCCAAGTTATAAGAAGTTTCATAAGGATTTACGACAGCTATGGTATCTGCCAGGCAAGATCGATTTAAAAAACTATTAAACATATTTGGTTAAATGATACTGGTAATTTAAATTCTTCCTTTTGGGTATTACAACTTTACTCTGCCAAGTGATACGATATATGTTCATTCCGGTGGGAGAAAATAAATAAAAATGCATTATTGCATAGCGATGGTGAACACCGTTAATTGAAGTAATGATGCCATGTTCATTTGTAACGCCTAGAAGCAGTCATCTGAGATCTCTTAAGATATACAGGGTTGCCCATATTCGACGGACCCATGTTTTTTTAAAAAAAAATCAAAGAAAAAAATAAAACTTTGGCGGTTGGCAATCTTATTCATTTAATTTGTTCCAAGTAGATTTGTTTACATCAATTTTTGAATATGATATCTCTCAAATGGCCGCCTCTGGCGTTGATGGCGTATTGTGCCCTTTTTGCAGCATTTTCCATCGTTTTCGCCAACATTTCGGCCGGAATAGCGGCTATTTCTTCACGAATGTTGTCCTTGAGCTCTTCTACGGTCCTTGGCTTGTTAACGTAAACCTTTGACTTCAAATGTCCCCACAAGAAGAAGTCAGCGGGCGTCAAATCGGGCGAACGCGGTGGCCAGTCCAAATCACCACTTTTCGACATCAAACGGCCCGGAAACAAATTCTTCAGAAAATCGATTGTTATGCGACTTGGGTGCGGTGGAGCGCCGTCTTGTTGAAACCAGAACTGTCTCATACGCTTTCGACGAATAATTGGCATCACAAAATTGGTCATCATGTCGCGATAACGCTCCTGGTTGATGGTAACAGCATGGCCATTTTCGTTTTGGAAGAAAAACGGCCCAATGACCGTTTTCGCACTAACGCCGCACCAAACTGTGACTTTTTCGTCATGAAGAGGCAATTCTTGAATCTCCTGAGGATTTTCAGTGGCGTAAATACGGCAATTTTGCTTATTTACGGCCCCATTCAATGTGAAATGGGCTTCATCGGACATGATAATTTTGTTCCAAAATTGCTCGTCATCATCGGCCATTTCGTTGACTCGTTGACCCCATTCCAATCGACGAGGCTTGTCCGCAGGCAACAATCTTTGCGTCAATTGAATTTTGTACGGGAACAAATGCAAATCAACGCGAATAATCCGTTGTAAAGTGGACCGAGCCATGCCCAACTGCTGAGAACGGCGTTTTTGGGATGTTCTTGGGGACCTCTCAACACTGGCTCGTACGGCAGCGATATTTTCGGCCGATCGCCTTGGTCGACTTTTATTTGGCCTCTTCGGATTAGAAAGAGCCTCACCAGTCTAAAATTTTTCGTATAAACGCTTAATGGTGTTCTTAGAAGGCGCACTTCTCACATTTTTTAATATTTTAAAAGCACGTTGAGTTTTCACAATTGACTTCTTCTGTTGAATGTAAATTTCAACTATTTCAGAGCGCTCGCGTGGCGTGTATTGTTCCATGGTAAAAATCTGCTTGGACTGACGCTTCAAACGCGGTATGTCATTAAGCGATCTGACATCTCTGTCAAAAGTTATGGCGTTGCCAGATGGGTCCGTCGAATATGGGCAACCCTGTACACTGGCGCTCTCTTGAATAGCGTTCTCTAATCATTTGACAATAGTGACTACTATTTAAAGTACACTTCACATAACGGTTCAGTTGTTACTTATTTGTTTTCCTATTTCCACACATCACATACAAAAAATGTCAAGCCATGGAAGTGTCTCGTTCTTTTAATTCACTCTTTTTTTTAAATGAGTGAAAAATGTGTTCTTTTTTGGTCCATTTGAATAGGACCCCTCACATGATAATCAGTTTAAGTGTGAAAGTTTTTTGCAGATCATCATAAATCAGTTCGGATTACAGAACTGTGTATAATTAAATATAAAATAATCCATTTTAAGTTAAATGGACCGAGCTAAATCCTTGAGTGTCGAAGAAAGGTCCAAAATTAAAACCTATAAATAGTGTAGACTTTCTATTCGTCAAATAGCCAGAAAAACTAATAGAAGTCACAAAGTTATATCGACATATTTACGTGACACTGAAGGCTATGGAAATAATATGAAAGGTCGAACAGCAAGTGCTATTGCAGCCGCTGACAAGAGGGCTATTCTGAGATATGCTTTAAATTCACACTACTCTGCTGCCAAAATCAAGGAAAAAGCTAGCGTAAGTGCAAGTATATCAACGGCAAAAAGACTTATTCTCAAAGCAGCACACTTGCTACGCATGAGACTTAAATAGAAACCACTGCTAGACAATCTCCGTAAGGAACGTCGCATTAATTTTTGTCGTACGACTATGACGTGGAGTGGAGAGTGGAAAGAAATACATTTTCTGACAAAAAACTGTAATTTAGAGGGCCCTGATGGATATAACTACTGCTTCCACGATCTTCGAAAAGAGAAACACCTACTCAATCGATTACACAGCCGGGTAGGTGGAGTTATGGTATGAGTGCGATCTCTTATTATGGCACAGTACAGCTCCAGTTTCTCTCTGCAAAATGAATGCGATTTCATACAAAGCCGTGCTGGAAAAAGCTTTTCCTGAAGTTCAAAATGTTTTCGGAGACTTGGAATGGAAATTCCAACAACGCCCCAATCCACACAGCAAGAGTCGTCAAATCATGGGGATGGCTAGTACGCAAGGTGTACGAATCAGGCAAGCAATATTCAAGCAGAAGTGAACTCATTAATGGAGTTAAACAGGCCTGATTGTGTATTTCGCTGGACCTGATCAAAAAACTGTATGATTCTTTACCGAACAGAATATATGAGTGTATTCTCAACCAGGGCGGAAGCATCCACTGCTAAATTTAACTTGAAATACTTATTTTTAAATTAGATGTAAGGAAACAATAATACCTTTAATTTAAAATTAATATTTTCGTGTATAATCCAATTTTTGTAAGGGGGGTTATTCACATGAACCAAAAACTGAAATTGAATTTCTGACTTTTTTTTTTGTTTAATGTTTTAGTACTTAATTCATTAAAATGAAAGAAAATTTATGTAATAGGACTACAGTAAATACGTGAAATATGATTCATAAAAGCATAACCAGTTCGTTATAATTATTATTTTGGAAAAAATCGAGCTTAGAAAAATATTTAGAGGGGCTGCTATACAAGTGAGTGGCACTGTATATGGCATATACCTGATCGCCATAATGATCTCTTGTTGAAAGTACGATAGAGTTCGTAGAGTTTAATCTAGGAGACTGAATATTGGCATAAATATATCTCATATTCACAGTTCAAAATTGATCGAAATCGACCCGGTATAGGACACTTGCCCGTTCAAATGGGCATTTTGTACATTTCTTTCTACAAATTTACTATTTATTTATTATTTAAAAGCAATATCCGATTATTTCGTATAGACACTAGAAAGAGCCATTTCAACTCATATTCTTTTTAAAGTACCGCCTTAATGTTAAATTGAAAAAAGTACTAGAAACTACCATATTTTCAAGAGGTTAAGTCAACATATAATATATAGTATATAATATACAATATATAATATATAACATATCAGGAAAGAACTTTTGTTCATAACATTGCTTAACACGATAGATCACATTTGCTCCCAACAATCACTTGTAGATTGTTTGAATTCCAAAATATAATAATTTAAACGGTTAAAAAACCCTTATACTGAAAATGAGATTTATCATTGTGGACGATTTTGTTCGTTGCTTTAGTTCATTTGATAAATCCATAAATCGCTAAACAAACTTCCTCTTTCAACATCATAGTGTGAGTAAAATATCTCTTTCATAACTTTAACTTACAGAAATCCGTATAAGGCAAGAATAAGAGTAAGTCACAAATATTTTATGCCTTTTATTCCACTTATTTTGTCATACTTTTAAATACTATTCTGAGTGCTATTTTTAAGATTTTTTACAAACCTAAATTATCAACAACACCGAAGTGACCATAGAAAGATAAAGATAGTAAGAAATTTGACAAATTTTATTCTTTCTAACTACTTTGCAAGTACATTTTTAATTGTTTAAAACACAATTTTAGTAAATCAATTCACTTCACATTGTCGTTTGTATATTAAATTATGCAATCGAGTTGATTAACTTAACTTGCTTTCTATGACAAATCGCTTCATGGCGTAGCTTTTCATGAGTTCCCTGTAGTATTCACTAAAAGTCTGATAGTGAGTGGTTAGACACAATTTTCTCTATTTCTTCTTTATATCCTGGCGATGCTTTTGTTTATGTTTATTTCGCTACGGTCGTTGATTCCTTTCATGATGTTGAACAGAGATATTTGCATATTACGACAGCGTAAACAAAGTCTTTACAGTCTAATAAACAATTGTGCAGATATATGAGAGAATGAATTCTTTAAAGAACTATCACTGTAGTTTCTAATGGTCCATAGGGATTACTTCCTTCGATTGGAGTAAGTGCTTTGAATCATTGTGATATTTTAAATAGAACCTTAAAATATATTATAGTAGAAAATTCGAATTACATGTAGCCAAGCCATGTCGATTTATAATACCCAGATATAACATAGAAAATGGATCTATCAAAATTAATATTGATCGAATGCGAATGACTTGTTGGATCGCTTTTGTCATGAAAATCTGTATGTCAATGCATTTTTTTGATCACTGTGTAATTCTTCACTGGCAAAACACGTTATGCATGAGAAGAGCTCACTTTGGGCACACCTACTAATCTAATGGCAATTCGACACGATTTTGCCCATGATAACAGGGCCCTCTATAGTCGCAATTGGGAGTACTACAGTACGAAAAAACTTGTGCAACCTGAGATTTAATACAAGTTCTGAAAAATTATCTTTTTCTAAATTTGCCCAATGTTTGTGGCATTTATAAGATTTTAGCCAATAATAGGCGATATTTGACAAATGCAGGAAGGCGTAATTCTAATTTATATACGTTCGTATAATAATTGATCGCTTTACTTGTCGAAGGAATTATTCAGTAATATCAAACAAACACGATCTCTCCCTGAAAAATTATGACAAGTCCACACATTATATGTAGAGAAATACTGTTTTTTGACATGATCACTTGCTTGACGATGAGCCGGTACATCATCTACTGCTCTGTGGACGCAATATAGGATGGTAAGTATACCAGCATCGCCCGGCTGAAAGTGATGGCGACTGCTCCACTGTACGCCTGTTCTGTTGTTTTAAATGTCCTCCACACAAATATGTCATTCAAGCTTAGCTTTATCGCGTCCTTAATAACAAACCGCGTAAGCACAATTACAAGCCGTATAAAAGAGCTTCCAAAGTAGCAACAACTGACCATCGTGTGGGGAAGGTTTTCGTACAGCGGTGCAATAAATAAATTTTCTATTACAATGTAATCTTTATTTTTGTTTTTCTTTTCAAGTTTCGTATATAATCTGGAAAAAAGAGATGATCTTATCTGATCAAATATGGAACAATAATTTCGTTACATCTTCAAAGCTAGAGCGAATCTTTTAAAACTAAAAGTATGTCTGAAATTATCATATCCTACTCAAAATAAACTGTGGCACCGAAAAATAATTTGATATTTAAAGAGACTGTAATATTACTATTTAACTTTGACAGCAATTTAAACGGGACAGGGACGTTTATGTTTGCTTATGTGGCTCATTGATATTTTCAAAATTTGAAATATTTTTGGCATAGGCCAAATTACCTACATTCCAAATAAGTTGATAATTTTTTGTGAGAATATTGGCTAAGGTTTTCATAACTTTTATTCTGCATAGAAAGATTGTTTTCTGTTCGTCTATCTGTACATAACATTCATTTTAACAAATACCACCAACTTTTAGCATCAAAAATCAGAAAATATTTTGTAGCATACTTTTGGGCATTTACATTTACATTTAACCATAGCAAATGTTCATATGCGCATGCGTGGAAGACCCCTTCACAATTCACACGTACGTATGAACAGAATGCACACAAGCTTTGCAACAGTGCCATACATAGATTTTGTCAAAAAAGTAACAGGAATAGTCTCTACAAAATTTCAAAGTTAGACGAATGTATGAAAATTGTTTTTCACATTGTTAAAACTGGAAAATAATCCATTAGTCGCTGTTTACAACCGATAGTTAAGTCAGTGGATGTCAGCAGCGATGTTACTATGAATGCAAATTTTTAACAAATAATTTGTCTCAAATTTCTTGTTACGAACTAAATTTCAAGTTCCGGTGCATTGAAAGTTTTGCAGAACGCTTATGGCGACGCAGCACTATCAAAATCTTGGGTATATGAATGATAAAACGCATTCAAAAAGTACGGAACAATCGTCTAAGGCTTGTCTCGTTCTGGATATTTATCAATAGTTTTGGACGAAGAACTAAGCAAACTAAATTCCACTCGAAAAGTATCATTCCAGTTTGAGAAGGCAGTTCATAAACTTAACCTGTCCCATGAGTCTGCTCTTTAAATTTTGGTCGAAAATTTGAGCATGAAAAATATGAATTTTAACCTTATAGTAAAGAGATCTCTATGGATATACTTGATCGCTGTAATTCAGGTATCACGTTCATATATCAAACATGCCGATTGAAACCAATAAACTAAACGAGAAAATTTTGAGCATAAACTGAAGCGCCTATAAAAAATGTTTTCAAAGCTGAGAAAAATGCATCTCCTGTGAGATTTGACTTAAAAATATATCGTAGTCATAAGTAGAAATTAGGCAAAATACAATCCTTACTAGGATCGAAGCCCTCGCTGAAAAATTTCGAATTTTTCTCTTTTTTATCCTTACTAGGATCGAACCCCTCACCGAAAAAAATCGAACTTTTCTCTTTTTTCAGAATCATAATAATAATTGTTAAAGGCACCAAGCTGGTTGTATAGTTCTAAAAAAATATTTTCACTGGAAAAACGGCCTAAATCGATGGAAAACAAGATTTGGTTTCTGACTCGACTCCACCTAAAAAAATGGTCGCAAATCAATGTATTATGTTTGAGAAAAGGGCGTTTTCTACGCTCTCACCGCTTTCACTTATCTGGCTATAAGTAAATCGGTATATCATCCGTGATACTATAGCACTCAAATGTTTCAATTGGGACAAATTTCTTCAGTAGAAAAATCTTGCTCATACCAGGACGAAATTCAACCTTTGAAAAAATTAACCTTTTTTCAAATTTTTCTAACGTTTTTACCATCTGCAAGCAGTATAGGGCGGTACTTGTTGGGTAAGAGAAGAAACGACTCCAATTTATGCACATTTGCAAGGGATTGCCGTAGTTGGGGACATGATTGTTAAGTATTACCAAAAAAATTGTTTTTCTATTGGAAAAATAAGGCATAGTCGATATGATATGTATGGAAAGAGGTCTTTTTTACACACTCATTTGTCTGAGAATAAGTCGCCACTATCCATGGTTGTAAATTTATTAGCCTCGACCAGATCCTGTCCAAATATGCGTCCACTTGTTTCACTCTCTTTCTATTATCAATAAGATTCACCAAAAACTACAGAGTTTACTCTATCATGAATTCAATTTTTAGGAAGCATTCCGTGAAATTTGCATCAATTATGGACAGATTTTCATTGGGTTACCTAATCGAATTCCCTGAAAATTTTGGCTTTTTTGTCGAAATTTTCGAAAACTCAAAAACGATTATTTGTATTTGGTTTCCTCTTCCTTTTCTTATGCATGTGCTTACTGAATACGGAAAGCTTTCAAACTTTTGCCGTTCATGGGATGTGAAAGTATCCTTTTTTTAAGGTTGAAAAGCTAATTGCAACTAAGTTGTCGACCAATATACTGGCAGACAGGTCTGTAATTAGGATGAAATATTGTATGAATTGTGAACTTGAACTTTATTTGCCTCTTGGGACAATTTGATACTTTCAATCTTAAAAAAGGGCATCAGAGATGATACATTTGGATCGAATGAAGAAGATATTGCAACGAATTGGAGAAATGTTGTCTTTCAGGGAATACCGACAAATTTCTAAACGGTGGAGAGATAAAAAGGATAATAAGGTTGCAGCTTACTTCCGTATCAATCTTTGGAAGGTGAGCTATAGAAAATGGATAACAATACATTCAAGAAAAAGGCACCAATTAAACATTTTCAAAATTGATATAGGCATCTGTTGTTTAACTTTTGCCGCGGCAGACAGAAGTGCGCGTCGGCAAATGTTTAAGTATGATCTGGATTGACATGATTCACACAATCACTTCCTTTTTCTAAAATCCTAAAAGCACCGGTATTACTATAATAAAATAATTACTATACTCGTACATAAAATGTCTAGGAACGCAGCGTGACAATTTTAAATGTATTTTTTTTAATGTTAACAATGGAAAATGGACTGGAAAATGCAATGAAAATGGGTTCATTAAGATTGTTTTTTAAAAAATTAGAAATATTTTTTTTTGTGATATTTCCGAATTTCATATTGAAAATAGCGGTTATAGATGATTTTAATCACAGTCAATTTTCAATTTCAGACCTTAATTCATCAAAGACTTATTGTGCACAATATTTGGCTGAGTTTAGTGCAATTTGTGTAATTTTTATATTTCATATAAAATTTTCTAATTTCTTCTTAAGAAAAACGCTTGGAAATTGCAAACGAAATACAGAGTTGAGTTGTTAGCTAAAAGAAGAAACGCAACCATGCAGTCAATTTTCATCTTCAGACTTTAACTCATCATAAATTTAATGTGCGAAATATTTGACTGAATTCATGTAATAATATAATTTATAAAGTTTTTGTACATTTTCTTTTAAAATATTCCAATTTATCCTTAAGAAACAGTACAGAAATTAAACAGAATTAGGACTAATTGATGACATCGCCTGTAAAATTACAAAGGAAATACTGAACTTCGTTAAATCCTTCGAACTGCAAAGGAGAGGCGTGGCCATGCAATCAATTTTCTTTTTTATCAAAGATTTAATGTGAGTAATATTTTTATTTAGTGCAATTTATGTATATTTTATAAATTTTTGCCAGGAATTACAAATAATACAACGGGCATAATACAAGGACTGTCACTGAAATGAATTCAAATTGATTTACTTCAGTTTTTGGCAACTAATCCAAGCTTACACACAATTTTGATTCTGATTCCTACTGCTGAATCAGATTTTTGTTAAGTTTTGTTCTTGTTTTATATATCTAAAATAAAATTACCAACAATTTTAATTTGGAACTGAACTGGAAACAATTTTGATTGGATTCTAGTTTGTGAAACGATTTCTTATACTCCATTTAATCGTTTCCAGTTCATAACAAGACAAAACTTTGTAATAGATGTAACAGATTCTGAGATTATGGTGTCGTAATATCAGAAAATAAATTAAATTAATTTCGCAATTTGGTATCAGCTCCAGAAAAGAAACTACACCAGAAACGAAACTGCATAAAACTATATTTTGCGTTTAAGGTTATCGAATCAAAATATCTGTTTCAATTCATTTCGATAGAGAAATCGAATCAATATGAATTTCTAGTAAGAAATGAATTAATTTATAAACTGAACGATATTCGAAACATCGATTATTAAGTTTTATTATAATTAAATTTTAAATAGTATGCAAAAGCCAGACTTTAGTCTTTCATATTATAGGGCCTTATACAATTAATGGATATGATAACGATTCCACAACCATTGGGGACATTTTTCTAGGCACAAAACGTAAAGCATATCTTTTATAACCTCGTCCTCAACTGCATTCAACTCCGCCAGTAGGCTATCCACTTTCGCAGCTTTTTAATTTTTAAGCCTTGAATTTTTTAATTTGAGTTGAGCGTAATAATCTGTACATTAATTGACATGATATTCTCATATCGACTGCCTTTCGGAATGATCAAATTCTAGAAGCTCTCTTCGCAGATTTGCGCCATAGTTTGTATGGAGCTCCATTGATGTTGTAAAATGTATTTTTGATATTTTAATGGAATCGCCGGACTTCAAAGCGATATAAACTTTCTATATTCGTGTTCTTTCGTCCCCGAAATTCTGTTTTTTTTTTCGTTTAAAGAGGCAGCCCTTCTATCTCATTTTGGTTTGTAGCGTTATATTTGGCTGCAGCATTGCCATGTATACAGCATCGTTTTTCTCGTTTTATTCATACCACAGCAGTCGCCTTGGAATGCAGAATGGGGCTAGAGAATTTATGTCGTAATTACATGAAAATGTAATGGATTTTAGGGAATTGTATCTTTGCGGAAATTGGCTTACTTTGTATTTGGCCTGAAAATATGATTTGTATATAGTGCCATATAGTTAATTCATATTTACGTTATCTGGTAGTCAAAGTACTTTATGGAAGTCTACTGTCACGTATTAAATTATTCCATGTTGCGGAGAAGATAATTTCAGTTTCATGGCCATGAGTTTCGTCCGGGAATACATAAGATGTACCTTAATTGTACCGTCTTTGTATTATATCGTACAGCAGTAGAAAAAGCGCATAAAGTTTTCGATGTTAATCATTTTTTTAGCGGAATAAACAAGGTATCAAGAACTCTGATCCTCTTGCCTGCTAAAATTTCACAACTGAATTCATACTTTTCTGCATGACAAATGTCACCATCTTTACTTCACGTCAACCCTGCTCTCCGTATACTTGCTCCTATATCGCGCTAATATCAGTTTTATATTTTTCGAGGGCAACCCCCAGACGGATGTAGACACGTTCCCTCTTAAGAAATTAGACTTTCAAATGCACATATACTAAACTCATGGTCGTTGAAATGCTTGTGGGGTAGTCATCATTTGGAAGATTCTGATTATTTCCTTTCTTCAGTTCTTTCATTAAAACAGTCAAACTAGAAATGGATGCAAAAGTTACCAATAAATAGGGGTCTCTTCGCTTAAATTAGACGTTGCCCTTGTAATGATAAGGGAAACGTCTAACTGCAGCTCCCTGGATATTGGCGAATAGACTTCAAATGAAAGTATCACGTGCACAGCCACTATTTGTTGATAGACTTATATAGCTTAAATATGATTTTTTAAATGTGAATTGTTTCCTTTCTTTTAGATATTTTTTAAATTTGTAAAATGCAACACAAAAAATGCAACAACACATTAATAATCTTAATTTTCTATCAGGATATATAAATCTTTTTACAAGGTCCATTATCATCGCTACTATGACGGTTTGTTATAATAAAAACCATACATTTTAAAATCATTTATATCAATTTGCCATTTGACTTAAAAAAAATAACTTATTGTAGGGGTTCACAAAGTCATTTCATGGCGCCACTTGCTTTCAGCTACAAATTAACATCTTTACCATCACAATATGCTAACGAAGACCCACTACTAAGGACGTTGATAATAATACATGCGAGTTCTCTGCAGAAGTGTTACTATGACGACATGTGTGTGTATGAGTATAAGAGTGGAGGAACCTCAGACTCACATTGTTCATATATGACTATAGTTGCTTCCCACTACGCGTCATCGTTGTCGTTATATAAGTGTGCGTGCGATTGTGACGGAGAATCAACGACTGTGTTGGGTATGAAGGAAATTTCACTTCAACGCTGTTGAGTTAGTATTATCGTAGCTAAACAAACATACACAACAGATTGTGGGTTTTTACTTTAGGTATCCTCACATACGCATGGGTTTATGTGCAGATGTATGTATGTGCGAAAGTTTGTATGGAAAAACGTTCTTTCCTTTAGTCTGACTGACAACTCGACTTTTATGGGATTAGCTCTTTAGTTGAGAATGAGTGTGTTTTGTATTTGAAAAAAAAAAATGATGCTGGGGACTTATTTGAAATCCTTTGCTGTTGCAAATGAAATTTTTGAAAAACATTTGGGGAATTATTTAAACTATACGAGCACATACGATGGAATTTATTGGGTGTCACACAGTGAAAATTGTAATTAATTAAATGGACGTTCTATTTAAATGAAAGTCTTTTAATTTCACTGAAAACAGAGATTCATAAAGTTTTTTTTTCTTTATTGAATCTTTCTTTTGAAATTTGCAAAAAGTACTCAAATCTTAATCCTATCTTAAACTAAAGTATACTCCCATTGCCGGATCTTATTTTTGGTGAGCCGGATTTTGTATCACCGGACCAAGTCTACCGTGTCCTTTCTTCTTAGCCGTGTATGACCGGGAAAATGTTGAAGGTTTTGAGCGAGTGGGTTTGAGTGGGAGGACAACTTCGATATATATGATCTGCTTAATTTTCTTATTTCCTCGGAAATATAAGGAATGTTTAAAACCTTGTGTATGTTATCATTCCTAACATACCATGGAGCACCACAAATTTGGCGCAGTATTCTTGACTGTCTTCCCTGCAGATTATTTATGTTAGAAGCCGATGCCGTTCCCCACAACTGGATGCCGTATGTCCATATTGGCTTCAATATGGTTTTGTAGATGGTGATTTTATTTTCCAAACTGAGAGTAGACTGGGAGCCAATAAGCCAGTGGGTTGAGCTATTTTTAATTTCAATTGTATGGTTTTTCAGTCAATGTGATTTTTCCAGGTGAGACGTCGGTCAAGGTGAATGCCCAAATATTTAAGATGGTTATGAACGGGTATGGTACTACCGTGAATAGTGAGGACTGGGCAATTGTTCTGTCTAAGAGAGAATGTAATCTGTACACTTTTAGAGGCATTTACTTTTATCTTCCACTTTTCGAGCCAAGATTCTAATGTATGTATATGAGACTGCAGTTGTCTAGAAGCCGTTAATGGCCAAGTGCTAATGCTCATGAATGTAGTGTCATCAGCGAAAGTTGAAGTATGAATTAGGGAATGAACAGGCATGTCAGAGGTGTAGATGATATATAGTGTAGGGCATAGTACACTGGGAACTCCTGCTGAAACTTTTCTTTGAGTTGAAACAGAGTCCTTAGATTTTACTACAAAAGATCGATCCTTTAAATAGCTCTCCAGCAGCTTGTGGGTATTTGTCGGTAGAAAAGAGACTATTTTGTGAATAAGGCCTTCATGCCACACTTTATCAAAGGCTTGGGAGATGTCCATAAAGAGAGCTGAGCAATATTTTCGATCTTCGAATGTTTTTCTGATCTGGGTTACTATACGGTGTACTTGTTCCATCGTTCCATGACCCTTATGAAACCCAAACTGGTACATGGGTATTACATGGTTTGCTTCAATCTGGGGGTACAAAATTTGGAGAAAGACCTCATAAAGTTATTGGTGAAGGAATAACAATTATTTTTATTATGTTATTACCCTTTTGATTATATATTTATTATGATTTCATCCGGAATAATGACTGTATTACATATGAGAAATGATACAAATGTAACATCCAGGAGAAGGCGTTTAAAGCATCAGCAGCTATCTTTTGAATGAAAGAACGATGCCTAACTGTCTGGTTAGATTGCTGGTAGACACAATAATTGCCGTAAATCTTTGCAAAACTTCTTTAAACTTGTTATAGGTTGATGTTTTGCTATAACGCACCCGAGATTGCAAATAGGCTGATGGGTCTACCTCTTTTGGTGCCCCCCCAATATGCCGAAATTCTGTAGTTCTCCGTAATATTTTTCCGTAACTCCTTATTTATAGACTGCACGCACTCTTTTGTTCTATAATTCTTGATAAAATATAAAAAAATTGATTGTTTAGCTATGCCCTTTCTGGTACCTCCTACACAAATGACTGATTTAATCCATATATACTTAGGCTGATCTCTTCTGCCTGGTAGCACTAAATTCAGTCGAATTTGGTCGATCGTCTAACCACGCCCGCTTTAGTACATCCCACACCTCTTCCATCTGGTAGCACTAAATTTAGGTGATTTTGGAGGTTGTTGAGGATTTGCTAAGATTGTGTTTAAGAGTGCAAATTGATCAGAGTGTCGCACCCTCTCCTGTGCTTCTCTCTTTGACTCCTAACACGTAGACCCCATCGACCTGAATTTATGTTTATTGTTTACTCTGTTATTCGTGGTAAAATTTGAAAACTCGATCGATTTCCGACCGTTTTAGTATCATAACAAGTGACGGATTTGACCCACATATTCTTAGGTACCTTTCTTCAATACAGTTACACGAATTTCAGTTAAAGATTATGCGTTTGATAAAATTATTTTTCGGAATGGAAATGAACTGCTGTATTATGCTCATGGAAAGTGTCCGATTTAGCGAAATATAATTTTTGCTTTTAGATTTTTGGATGAAAGTATTGTCCGAACATACCTCAATTGCTCAATAAGTACATGATAGTGAATGACGCTTACGTTTGACTTCGAAAAACGAACGAATTGCCTTGGCCTAGAAAGGTGTTTTTTCACCAGAAGTCTAAACAAATTGTTCAAAAAGTATCGCAAATGTAACGAAAATGTTCAAGATTTAATTCAATTTTTCTGAAGATGGTCCTTGAATGCTTTTTTACTCTGGCTTCTGTTTTGCCTTTTTACCTTATCATATTATTATCATAGAATATAGAATTGTATGATATTTTGAGAAAATTTGAAAATTTCGGACAACAAACTACAAAACAGAAAAACAAAAATTGGTTAAAGCGGAATTATGAGGTTTCCTCTGTACAGTAAATTTATAACAAAAATATATACTTTTATAAAAAAAAATATAGGAAAATTCATCTCCGGAATTGTTAAGTTGGCGGATCCAGTATTTTGTACTAAAACTACGATAGAGAGAAAATCTGATCTGCGGCGCATGAAGTTCGAAGGTCACGATATCTTAGGAATTACATAGAAATATATGTTAGAATTGGGAAATACTCGTAATTCTAGTTTAATTCTTTGTTAAAATGATAATAAATTAGAGAATCTCTAACGAATGTTGTGGTCGCAAATTGGAAGGCGACGAAAATGTTTAATTTTGAGAAATATAAGAAATTTGGTATTTTGCCATTTCCATTTTCCATTTAGTGATTTCAAAACCGCTGGTCTGGCAAGGCTATCAGCTGCCATATAACAATACCTGTCATTTGAAGTGTTATTTATTTAGTAAAAGGTTTGTCATTTACGAATATGGATCGTCTAACAACCGAAAAACGTGTAAAAATAGTAACAACTTACAAAAGTGGTGATTCAAACGTAGGCTTTCAATTGAACAAAATTTTCTTTAGCGATGAAGCTCATTTCTCATTTGGTGATTACGTTAACAAACAAAATTGTGGCATATGGGGTTCGGAGAACATAGAAGCGATTGTGGAAAGACCATTGCATTCGGAAAAGTAACTGTTTAGTGCGAATTATGGTCTGGAAGCGTCATTGGGCCGTATTTTTTCCAAAATGACGCTGGCGGAAAACCAACCAACCCATTTAAAAGGCATTGTATTTCGTACATAATGGCAAGGTAATCAATGGAAATTATAGCTTTATGTGTGTCTTATTTAATTTTACTTTTGAAACCGAAAATTGATAAGCCTATTTATACCCAAAAGTGGAGAAATAGTGAAATCGGAGATAAGTGCTTTCGACTAGAGTTCTATACGATTCAATGATATAGCACGATGTACTACACCTGCGGTGAAACTTTTGTGAAACGCTGAGTCAAATTCAGCGACTTCGTGAAGTACTGATTGCAAAATCATTTAAATTTATGCCAAGAATTTCAGAATTCCAGAATTTTCTTCATTGCAAAGGAAATGTCAAAGTTATAATTTAAATTTTTATCGCCTGAGTTGTTTTGGGAGCGTCAATATAAGAACACACACTTAAAGCAATTGTGAATGCTGTTAACACTTACTGGCAAACATTTAAAAAGTAACCTTGAGAAAATTACATATTACAAGCGTATTTATGACTCAGTTCACCTGAGCGAAATATCTCAACTGGGTACATACATAATTTATCTATATCTTGATAATTATAATTTAATTCATCATTTGAAATTGCCTTATGCTGTATCAGTTGATGATTGCTTTCAATAGCTATTAAACTCAAAGTGAATGAAATTGTTGCTTGCAAGTTTGACAGCAGGTATGTGAAAGGTTGCCTATACAGCATGTAATGGATTAGTCATTCGATGGTTTCAAGGCCGTCAGAAGTGTTATTTATTTAGTGGAAAATTTGTCATTTACGAATATGGTCATTCAACAACTGAAGAATAGAGTTAAAACTTACTATAAAAGTGGTGATTCAAACATGGGCTTTCAATTTAACAAAATTTTCTTTAGCGATGAAGCTCATTTCTCACCCGGTGGTTACGTCACATATGGGGCCCGAAGAAATCAGAAATGATTGTCTTTCATCACTGAAGTTGAAATTTTGGTTCCAATCACCACTTTTGTAGTAAGTATTAACAATTTTTATGCGTTCTTCGGTTGTTAAACGACCCATATTCATAAATAACACATCTTTGAGTAAATAAATAACACTTCAAATGACAGGTATTTAACGGCTGACAGCCTTGCTAGACCGGCGGTATTGAAACCATTAAACGGATAACTCTGTAAAAGAAACTTGAATGAATAGTAAATATTTTGTATTATTTATTGTCCAATTCTCTGTACTTTTCCGACTGTGGGTAGGCGGGTGTTTCCTAGGATGCTTTGTACCGCTTACCCCTAAAACGCAAGCCTCTCTACCCGATCCTGTAATTAAGCAGGCAAAGGGTATGATGCTTGCGTACAAAAACAAAGTATTGTGGCTTTGTGCCAGGCGCCCTAGGAAAATGTGGATTATGTCTTTGGATTCACCTATAATATGACATCAAACTGATCTTGGAACTCGTTTTTCGAAAATCAAGTAAAGGGGAGAGTCATAGTTAAACAAGACACATCCTGGCAACAGGTGCGGTTATAGAGAAGCCGTCGGGAGGTATCAGAAGATTTATCTTTTCCGTTAATATAGTTGTATGACCAGAGAGATCTGGTTAATGGACTGTGATTGGAGCATGGTGTGCTTTGCTGTGTTGATATTCTCTCCTCGGACATTGAAAATCTATGCCGTAGATTATGGATTACCAGTTCCATGCGAGGTATGATAAAGCATAACTGGAGTAACTTGTCTGCGAAACCCAGACCAGAGGGTTCTTCTCCTCTGGTAGCACGGATGACCAGGGGCCCAAGTAACATTGTTCGTTCCTGGTCAATGGTGTTGGACCCCTTGTGGGAGCATCGTGTTGTCCGAACAAGTGTTTTCAGTGCTTTTATGTTGCTTCAGGTTGCGTTGGTGAAGAAAGGCATTAGCTTAGAAAACACTGTTCATGTCTATCCGAGGTCTTTCTAGATTAATTCAACTCCTACCCGGGAGGTAGCTCACTTCATACCAAGTGACTACAAAGGTACTTTGGCCGAGTGAGGGAGTGGGACCTGAGGAAGCTTTTCCAAGGGACCTACTTCCAATCTCTGGTAGTTTGACTAATCCTTCGGGATTAGTTTGAGTAGCCCAAAGGGGCGCTTGCTGTCGCTAGAAGAAAGAAAGAACATATAATCAAGAAAAAATGATGGAAAACAGCACCTGTGTGATGGCACACCATGGGTAGGCTTTCAAATCGAGACTCATGTAAAACATACACATTTGATTTGTACTTTCCCGACTAAATACACATTCCTATTATAGCCTTATTCATATGGAATACCTAAATCAGACTATTACCACAACCTCACAGAAATATGGTTTATAAAATATGGAATATGAAGACAAAACGATGAGTGGTCTGGCTGTGATGATGCCTCAGACTGTGAGCAAACAATTTTATATAAAAAGGAAATATTATTATATTGTTTCTAATAACAAATATGATTCAATGGGTAAATATTTCACAACTACAAGCATATAGAATAAATGCATATTCATTCATACCTAATATTCATGTTCTGGCTGCTGTTGCATCGTCCTGACCACAGCTGTATGTATTCATATCACTCCACAGATTGCTTGTATAGGTACACATCATCATTGTGGTTTTCATCAATCGCTCTTTAGTGGAAGCGCACTTGAATATTCATCACAACTTTTGTTCGATGTTTCAATTAAAATTGTTTTGTTCTCCCAAATTAAAAATTTCAAAATGAACTTCACCACAACCATGTCTCACACATTGTAATGATTGTCATTTCGAAATTGAAATATTAATGAAACCTGTATATTCGTATGTGCAGCTTTATAGTTTCCTGGCAACAAATGAACATGCAAGTCCTTTGTTGGCGACGGGTCTTTTGATATCTTGCAAAGTCATTCATTCTATTCAATGTTTTGTGTGGTTGAGCCAGTGTTTCTTCAATGTAGCATTTGGGCTCCGAACAGATTTTCAACAACATATCACTGAAATGATTGCAAAGTTGCGTGTACACACATACATATATGCTGTGTCTTATTTAAACTTTTGTATATAAAATTGTTTATGTGATGTACATTCAGATTCATTTGTATATACCAGTGAGTTTCTATGAATAGGACTACACCCACCGCCATTTGAAAGTATGAGTAAATATTGGACACTGATAACCATGGAGATGTACATACATAAGTGCATATCTCTGTGTGTCTACATTCATTACGAAATGGCTTTGCTGGGTTTTCATTCCCATTCAGATGGCCTGATGATGTTCGTAGAATTACGAAATGAACTTTTTGCGACATAAAGTTCCGTAATTTAATTGGCAAACATTTCGAATATTTATACAAATGAAATATGTTCGGCAGTGACGAATCAATATCAGTATATTTGGGCTTTACAAAATTGTTAATCACGGGCAGATGTTATGGAGATATCATTCTTCGAAATATTGTTAAATTGAGGTGTGAGGTCATATTTGAGATTTATTTAAAGCCGGCCTAAAATCGCGATAACATTGGCCAAATTGGAACAAAGTATAAATCGAATGATATTTTACTCACATGCTTTGTTTGAGCAACGTTTTCAGTATTTTTGAATTTTTCAACAATTTTCAAACATTGAACATTGAACAAAAATTGTTTGAATAATATTATTCTAGGGTTTATTTTTGGCCATTTGAAGTTCCTTTTTTTCGTGTTTTTCAAATTATAGAATTTTTTATCATATTGATAGACTGCCGCCTTGAGTAAGTTTTTTTTTTTGGGCATCGAGTGCATCTGAGTTAATTTTATTATAGATCTTCAAGTTTTCTTTTGGCACCGGGTAAATCTCAGTTAATTTTTTTATAGATCTTCAAATTGTTCCATTATCCTGGGTGTAGTCATTTCGATATTTGCAAAGCTTTATTTTGTATGAATTTTTCGTTCAGTTTAACGGAAAAAGGTTGATAAAATAATTGAAAATAATCAAAAAATATCACAATATAATAAGTTTATTGCTCTGTTCCGTGTCAGTCATGAGCATCGCTACTCTATAGTGTGAACTTAATGTTCATTTGCTGTATTACAGAATTCAGTTACAAAATGAAAAACTGGACTTCCAACATCCAAATTCTCCAAATTTTAATTTTTTGCTCGAAACACAATCTTGAAACAAGAAATCTTGAGAACAAGGTGAATATGGACTTCTCCCTTGCATACTGTGAGAAAAATGAAATGTCACCGAAAGAAATTCAGAAACGATTGCTGTAAATAACAGACAACAATTTCAATGATCATACTTTTTATTATACGAATGGTTATGTGGAAAAGAGAAAAATTTTTCCGTCCGTCTCCATGACTTCTCTTCTATTTATACATGTGAATTATTGACAGTGTAAACCTGTTTAGAAAATATTAATTTCACAAAATCGAACCAAAAAATTTCATATTATCAGATAGTGAAAGAGCATTGGATGGATTAAAGGATTCCTTTAGTAAAAATAACATTATCTGAGAAATAAAATCGACTATGTGTGGCATCTTTTGCCACAAGATAACCTTCTTGTGGATTTCCAGCAAATTAAATATTTGCAGTAATGAAAAGGTGTATCGATTGGCGAAAGATTCCTTAAAATATGGAGAAAATATGATATAGAAAATATGGATATAGAAGCTATCTTTTAAAACACGGACCGGGTAAGATAGGGCAGGGAATATACTGTATATATTTTATTCTTGGAACGAATGGTGGAAAAACGAAACAGCTCAAAATTATAATCGTAATTATAATCAACCTCTACTGCCCAGATCGGATAGAGTCAAATTAAAAAGACTTCGGCGTTCTATATTAACGCATAAATACGAGGTGTGATAAAAAAACGGGTTTTTTTTAATTTCGTGAGTTACGTAGGTTCGATTTTCGCATATTTTTTCTGTTATGTTGGTGCACATGTCTGTTATATATGTTGACAATATCAGCCATTTTGGATTGTCAGTTTGTTTTTGACAGATAAAAAGGTTAGTCGTGGTTTGGTGTGCCCTTCGATTTTTTACTATTTGAAAAATAGATCAAAGAAACTGTATTAAGTTTTGTGTAAAAAATGAAACCAAATGTGCAAGGACACTTGAAATGTTGACTGTGGCGTTTGGCGAGTCTGCTATGAGCAGAACACAAATTCAATTGTGGTATAACCGGTTTAAGGAAGGCCGAGAAGATGACAATGACGATGCTCGCCCTGATCGCCCGAGCACGTAAACAACCGACGAAACCATTGAAGCAGTGAAGAAAATTATTTTGGATAATCGTCGAATCACTATTAGAGAGGTTGCTGATGATGTTGGCATATCGTTCGGCTCATGCCAAGCAATTTTTACGGATGTTTTAGGCATGAAACGGCAGCGAAGATTGTTCCAAAATTGCTAGATTTTGAGCAAAAACAACGTTGCATGGACATCGCTCAGGAGCTGTTGAACATCGTCAACGACGATCCAGATTTCCTTAGAAAGGTCATAACTGGTGACGAATCATGGGTGTTTGGCTATGACATTGAAACCAAAGCCCAATCATACCAAATCATACCAAGTTTGGTCAAATGTGAAGGTTTTGCTCACTGTTTTCTTCGATTGCAATGGCGTGGTGCATCATGAATTCTTGCTACAAGGTCGTACGGTCAATAAGGAATACTACCGTGCCGTTTGCGCGAAGCAATTCGTCAGAAACGCACAGAATTGTAGAAAACCCAATCATGGATTTTGCACCATGATAACGCACCAGTTCACACATCAATGTTTGTGCGTGAGTTCTTGGCCAAAAACAAAACCGCAAACATGCTACAACCACCGTATTCACCGGACTTGGCCCCCGCTGACTTTTTCCTCTTCCCAAAACTGAAGGCACCAATGAAAGAAACGCGTTTTGCTACGATTGAGGAGATAAAAGAAAAATCGAAACAGGAGCTGTTGGCGCGTTTTAGAAGAAACGCTGGCACAAGTGTGTTATATCTGAGGGGGACTACTTTAAAGAAAATAAAATAGAAATTGGTGAATAAATAAATACTTTTTGAAAAAATTTAAAATAACGGTTATTTCTTTATCACACCTCGTATGTATATAATTGAGAAAACATCACCTGCTGATTTCAATTAAGGACAAATTTTAACTGTATGTTATGAGCCATACTCACAAACATTTGTTGAAGGTTTGTTACACAAATTTTCTTAGTAAAAAACGTTTTTTAAATACTTAATAAGTTATTGTAAACAAGGCTGCATATACGAGTATTCAACGAATGTAATAACGTTCAAACTAATAAACATAAATATGAAATATGAGATGCAAATGTCATATCAAATGAAAACGAATTCGAAATTATATTGTAGAATATCTTACTGTACATCAAATCATAATAATTAGATGAGAACGATTGTAACATTAGCTTAGAAATATCAGTGACCATTATTAAACGTGTATTTATACTTATAATTCACGGTTTATATAAGATAACTGCGTTGGGTCCTGAAATCCCGGAATAAATAATAAATATAATAGCCAGAACCTATATGAAACTAGATTAGGAGTAATAAATTTTGCTGCTAAGATGTTATTGGAAGAATTTTTCCTTTCAGAACTACGGCGAAAGAGAATCTCTTTCATGGTTTCTAGGTGGTTTCATGGTTCAATGGTTTCATTTTATAAAAGAATTGCACCGAAAATTTCCTAATAAGCTAATTTCGGGACGATCCACATTCCGTATGCGGAATACTTACATCCAATTCCAATTTTCCAATTTTTTTGGTTATTGCAAACAAAAAGCTTCCAAAACGATGTGTCAACATGCCACATTCGCGTCACAAAGTGTGGAGATTATTTAAATTCAATTACTTTTAAAAGCTATTAAAGAGCACTTAATAAAAATGTTTCATTTTTCAAAATGGAAATTTATATAAAATAGGAAAAATCTCTTCAGCTTTGTTTGTGTAAAATTTCTTGCACAGAATTATTATATATTATTTAAATGCCACTAATTTCAAAGCTGTGCCCATTTTTCTCACGAAATAGGTATGTTCAGGAATATAAAAATCTATATTACAGCAACTGGATAAGCGCAAAGTTGAACTGGCGGCAAATGTTCTTATTGCATACCTTCTACTAAATATTGAGGTTCACAATATTGTGGACAAAACTATCAGTCAAAGCTTTTTTCTCTTGTCTATTTATAGAATGTGTTTGTCTTCTTCGTGTATTTGGTCCTTTCGTTGTTGTACTTGATCTTGAAAGTTTGTCTATTTATAGAATAACACTAACAATCAAAACTTTCGTCTTTTGTAAATGTAAATATTTTTGTCTTTATCTTTTGCACCGGATTCTTTGCTATTACATTATTATGATTTTAAACATTGTAACAATTTGCATTGATCGCATAATAATAATAACAATAATCGTTAAAAATCATTATAATGTAATAACAAACTAGCCTTTGCAAAACATATGTAGACACAGAAGCGTGGGTTATTAGCGTCATTCTATAAATTTATAAATAGACCACTTGGAGACAACAGTTTTTATTGTTAGTGTTATTCTATAAATAGAAAAACTTTCAACGAATTCTATAAATAGACTAGAGACAGCTTAAAGACAAAAGCTTTGGTTGTTAGTGTTGTTCTGTAGGTCTGTAGACAAACTTGCAAAATCCTCTTCAGAAGTACAAGAGGGAAAGGAAAGCCTAAAAAAATGAAAAAAAGGCTTCGAATATGTGATCAAGCTGGTTATTCGGAACGCGAAAACGTTTCGTCGTGGTGGAGCAGTAAGCTAAGCGATGCCGGTGAGGGGGAGATCTACCGATTACGGATGGTGATGTGCGGTTCGATTCCCTGCGGAGGAAGTGTGTTGTACATATTTCAAAACCTTCTACTAACTAAGAGCTAAATATTTAATTGAGAAATCATCAAATCATTTCTATTAGTTTTTATTATGCGACAGAGACGTGTAACCACATCAATAGTTAAAATATCAGTGTGATTTATTTTTTTTTTTTTTTGGTTTTCTTTTTTTTTTGAAAATTCCAAGTATATGTTACTCTGCTATTTAACACACGGATTGTACGAAAGAAAACACCATCAACGGCGAATATTTTGCTAATTTATTGTAGCGCATTTGGCAAAAAAGGAAGTGTTGTTTCATCACCACAATGCTCCAGTTCACAAATTCACTGTTGCAATGGCCGAAATTACTAAATCAAAGTTTGGATTGGTTCATCATGCACCTTATACTCCAGGCAGACTAAGCTCCCTCGGACTATTTGCTATTTCCAAACTTTGGAAAAATGGTTCGGTAGTAAAAAATTTGCCAACAATGAAGAAGTGGAATATGCGGTTGAAGGCTATTTTAAGGAGTTTGATAGTTCTTACTATGAACAATGTATAGCACCTATTGAACATCGCTGGAAAAAATATATCGTGGAAAAAGGGGATTTTGTTTAATAATAAAGAAAATGTCTAACAAATTTTTTGTGTCTTCTTTGTTAGATTGGCTAGTTTTGGGGATGCCCTCCTACCACGCCAAAGTTACATACTTATATCTCATCGCAAAATGGATAAAAAATTCACAATCAATTTAGTTTTTCATTTTATTATTGAAATGGCAGTATTGGTGATGTCAAGCTGGGAAGCCGATCGGCTTGCTTATCCATGAATATGTAGGTATTGAAACGAAGGACATACAATGTCAAAAATAAAATTCCAATTTTTGAAAAGATCTTATTCCATCTGGGAAATGACGAAACAGTTCGAATGAATATAAATTATTAGTGGAACTGACTACTGAAACTAGTATCCCCATCACAGAATTCGCTGATCTGAGTGCCTATAAAGTACATACGAGTATGCATTTAAACGATTTCTATGATGGTTTAAACCTTGCCGTCTGTCCGCGCGTTTTCTGAAAGCATGATAGATCCCAAGTAGTGGCTATGAAGCTAAACATACATTCGCAAAGGTCTTTTAGTCATAGAAATTAAGCAAAAAACATCCGGGTGGGAATAACTTCACTTCTTGAAAAACAAGAATTTATCAGAAACTTCAGCATTTAATCATTATTTAATAGCATTAAGTAAAAGAACACTTAATGGAGGTGCGAAAGAGTAATTTGAACTCATACACTCAATTATGGGACTGATCTAACTGCGGGAGTGGTTACTGAAAACATCCCAAAAACAAAAAAAAAAAGGGATTTGTCGAGATGTTATGTTCTAATACATAATCTATAGCTGCTTTTACGACACCCTTACTTAACCAGCGATTAGTCGTCGGTGAAACGTTCACATCATTCTGGATCGCTCGCCAGAAAAAAAACAACTTCAAATTATATGCTTCTGTGAGAGAGATCGCTAATTCTGAACCAAATCGATTAATCAAAGAAGTTGAAATTTCGTAAGAAAATGTCTCATCTCCGTTGGCAAATTGAGCTGTTATATCAGGGTCAGTAATAAAGAATTTGCGCATATAATGACCGAGCCCACCTCTAGAAATATGAACAATTTTCAGAATATTTTCAACAATTTTAACATTTATAAAATCGAATTATTGAAATAATTGATAGACGCCGAAAGGAGCGATCTGGACTTTTTTCAAAGATCGCTGTAATTGTAAATTGTGTGGTTTTTGAAAATTAAAAAAAAAATATTAATTATATGATTATGCGTCGAGTCATCATTCAAGACTCCAAAGATCTCTTAAAAATAACTAAATGATCGGTCTTTTTTATGGAATTGTCCCTCATTGTGGACGTAATTACAGAAAAACACTACATAAGAACAATATTTATTAGAAAATTGGCAATGAGAAGACAGTATTTTTGGCATTTTGTCCATGACAGTGGGAGTAATCGGTACAGTGTCTATGCCAGAACTAATGTGACCACTGAAAAAATACGATGTTTTTTATATTTTCTAAAACTTTTTACCATTTATTTCTTAACTAAAATCAATTCTTTATTATTCAACTTTGATATGGTACGAGGGCGGCCCCAAAGCTAGCCAATCTAAGAAAGAAGACACAAAAAATTTGGGAGACATTTTCTTTATTATTCAAGAAAATCCCCTTTTAGCACGATACACTTTTTCCAGCGGTGTTTAATAGATGCTATATACTATTCATGGTAAGAACTATCAAACTCCCTTAAAATAGCCATGAACCGCATACTTCACTTCTTCATTGTTGGCAAATTTTTTACCACCGAATCATTTTTTCAAAGTTTGGAAATAGCAAACAGTCTGAGGGAGCTCTATCTGGCGAATAAGTTGCGTGATGAACCAATCCAAACTTTAATTTATTAATTTCGGCCATCGCAATAGTGAATGTGTGAACTGGCGCATTGTGATGATGAAACAACACTTCCTTTTTCGCCAAATGCGCTACAATAAATTAGCAAAATATTCGCAGTTGATGGTTTTTCCTATCGTACAATCCGTGTGTTAAAAAGCAGATTAACATATGTATGCTTAGGATTAAAAAAAAATGAAACAAAAATAAAAAAATAAAAAAAAATAAAAAACAAACAAAATAAAAAAAATAAAAAAAATAAAAAATAAAAAAAATAAAAAATAAAAAAAATAAAAAAAAATTAAAAAAAAAATTAAAAAAAAAAATTTAAAAAAAAATAAAATAACAAAAATAAATCACACTGAGATATTTTAACTATTGACCTCCGTCGCACGATAGAAACTAATAGAAATGAATTTTGCTCTTTATGACCTTTTTCAGAATCAAATATTTAGCTCTTAGTTATTAGAAGAGCTTTAAAATAAATATGTTGTATGTAGAGAACACACTTCCACCGTGGGGAATCGAACCACAAACCACCACCTCGCAATCGGGTATATTACCCCATCACCTGCATCGCTCAGCTTACTGCTCCACCACAGCGAACCATTTACTGTCTTCGAATAACCAGATTTATCACATATTCTAAGCCTTTTTCCATTTCTTTTAGGCTTTCCTTTCCTTCTTGTACTTCTGAAGAGAATTTTGAAAATGGGTCTATTTATAGACCTACAGAACAACACAACAATCAAAGCTTTTGTCTAGTCTATTTATAGAATTCGTTAAAAGTTTTTCTATTTATAGAATAACACACATAACAAAACTATTGTTGTCTCTATACTGTCTCTTGTCTATTTATAGATTTTTAGAATAACACCAACAACTTAACGCTTTTGTCTTTTTGTTTTGCAAAGGGTAGTTTGTTATTACATTATAATGATCTTTTACGATTATTACGATTGCTATACAATCAATACAAATTGTTACAATGTTAAAAATCATAATAATGTAATAGCAAAGAATCCGGTGCAAAACATGAAGACAAAAACATGTACTTAAATAGACAAGAGACGAAAGTTTTGATTGTTTTGATTTATAGAATAGACGAACTTTCAAGATCATCTCTGTACAAGTACAACAATGAAAGAAACAAACACAAAAAGTAGACAAAAAAAAATCTATAAATAGACAGCATAAAGACAAAAGATTTGTTGTTAGTTTTGCGCTGTAAATGGACGAACTCAAAATCTTCTATACAAGAGCTAAAGAAACAAATTCAATATGGACACAACAACACTTTATAAATAGACAAGAGACAAAAGCTTGGGTTGTTAATGTTATTCTATAAATAGAAAACTTTCTTTAGATTCTATAAATAGACCTGAGACAACATGAAGACAAAAGCATTGGTCGTTAGTGGTTTACTATAAAAGACATAATTTCAAAATTCTCTGCGGGTAAGCAAAGAAGAAGAAGAAGGTAAGCAAAGTATGTAACAAAAGGGGGGAAAAAGTCTTTAACATATGCGACTAGACTGGTTATTTCAAATTGGATGGGGTCCGTATCTTTCACTCAATTACACTTGACGATCTAGCATTAACTAAACGGAGGACTTCAGAAAAATATAATTTTGCTTCTTTAATTCTATTGCATTTTATAATTTACAGCATTTTTGATTTGATTTGATTTCATATTATTTTTGGCAGTATTTTTTATTTTAAATCCCTATGGGAATTTCTGAGCCAAGGGTGAATTAAACCCTTTTTCTGATTTTCCGGAAAAAAATAAATTTTATTTTCTTATTATTGAAACGTTTTAACATGAACGGAAGCTGTTGTATTATGTATACATACAGTGGTTCAAAGCTTATTTCAACCAGCACCTTAAAAAAAGTTTGTTGGGCTATAAAATCTAAACTATTGTGAATATTTAAAAAATTTAAACGCAGGTTGTTAGTTTGATGTTTAAACTAATACAAAATTAATTCATTTATTTTCTATTTCTATTATATTTAATTCATTTATTTTTTTCAATATTTAATAATGCCTAAAAACTAAAAAATGAGACCAAAACAGTTCCAAAGCTAATTTCAACCGCTTATGAAATAACATAATTAAATATAAGTGTTTTTTTAAATAACAAAAAATTAATATTTTGTGTAACCCCCTTTTGGTTAACTACCATTTTAAGTCTTTTGGGGATGGATTCTACCAACTTTCTGGTTACTTCTGGAGTAATTTTTCCCCATTCCTCAACCAATGCAGCTTTTAGGTCCGATTTCCGTTTAAATTTTTTTAAATATTCACAATAGTTTAGATTTTATAGCCCAACAAACTTTTTTTAAGGTGCTGGTTGAAATAAGCTTTGAACCACTGTATGTATGTATATGCATATGTATATTACTATTATTATTATTATTATTATATATTATTATGTTCTGAATAGCAGCTAGTCGGATTTTTGCCAGCTCGAATATGATTTTAGTTATATGGGCCGAAGTAATAAAAAAGACTCTAAAAAATTTGGAAAACTTTCCTTTATTTGTCAACATAATCTCCTTTTATCTCGATACACTTTTTCCAGCGATATTCATTAGGTTCTATACTGTGTTTACAGTAAGAAGTGTCAAACTCTTTCAAGTAATCATCAACTGCAGGCTGTACGTTTTCGTTGTTAGTAAGTCTTTGACAACCGAGTTATTTTTTTCAAGTTTAGAAATAGAAAATAGTCCCAGAGAGCTAAATCGGCTGGATAAAGTGCGTGATGAAGCAACTCGAACTATTATTCATTAATTTTGGCCATCGCAATAATGGATGTGTGACTTGAAGCATCCATCCAGATGAAACAAAACTGTCTTTTATACCGAATGCGCCATTTTTTCTATAATTTCATCACCTAAACGCTACAATAAATTAACATAATGTTCGCAATTGATGGTTTTTCCTTTCTGAAGATAATCAACAAAAATAGTCCCATGCGTATCCTAAAAAACAGATTGAACCGTCTTCGCCTTGTTTGAACGCGGTTCTCCCATTCTTTGATTGTTCCTTTGTCTCAGGTGAAGTGGTGGAGCCATGTTGCATCCTTGATTATAAATCAACCCAAAAATTCGGTTTGGTTGCGATGAAACATTACCAAACACTGTACTGAAACATCTCTGAAACATCGACTCTGTTTTTGCTTTATTGAAAGCAAGCACGGCACCCATATTGCACACAGCGTTGTTATATTTAAATCTTCAGTCAATATACGCTGTATAGCACTTTTTGAAATGCCTATCATTTCATCTAGCTTACGAATCTTCAGCCGACAATCATCCAATAACATTTTGTGGATTTTCTTAACCTTTTTTGGCATGAACATCTCAATTAGTCGATCACTAGGGTGTTCGTCTTGGCAGCTCGTACGACAATCATCCAATATAATTTTGTGGATGTTCTTAACCGTGTTTGGCATGGACCTCCCAATTAGTCGATCGCTACGGTGTTCGTCTTGGCAGCTCGTACGACCTCGTTTAAACTCTGCTACCCAATTTTTTGCAGTCGTAAACAAAGGAGCAGACTTCTCCAGAGTAGAATCTAGCTCGGCTTTAGTATTGTTTGGACTGACAACCTTTCAAATGGATATATTGAATGAATGAGACTTCTATAAAATAATGTAGTAATGACTCAATTTAACAAGTTTATATCAAAATTGTCGATTATTTAAAACCTTGATATGTTTGGCTTTGCGCGTGCTGACACTCAGTCAATGAAAAGACTAATGAGACATTGAGGTTCGAAATCCCGTCTTGAATAACTAAATCTCAAGGCTTTAGCTTAAGGTAGTACTAAATATTAAAAGTGACATTAACTGTGACTAGAAGACCTCCAAAGTGTTCCTATATTTTTATTTGTTATATTCTAATTTTACAAAATAGCGATTTTTAGGGCCTTGCAAAATGCCCATTAAGTTCAACTTTTGAAAAGTTTTTCGACATTACAATGCAAAGGATTGAAGATATCTTTCGTTATAATAATACGATTTTTTAAATATACATAGCTATAAAATTAGCACGGCCTAGAATAAGCAGCAAATATAGGGTGGCTCATAAGTAACGCTAACGCTGATTATATTGAATGCGTTCTTGGGCATCATTTGATTTTAACTCGTGAGCCAATTGCATCTTATATGGGAAAAAATGTAACGTACTCGTATGTAAAATTCTTTGCAAAGACCACCTAGACATCTCTAACCGCTGAGAATATCGCCTGGTGGAAGTTTCGGGGGTTTTCCTCAATACTTGTTTGCACTCGAGCATTGGTCACTTCATTTCGAACTGCACGGGGTCTTCCAGCACGCGGAAGATCACAGACTGCGCCTGAACCAATCGGTAAATCGTTGGAGCGCTAGGAGCATTTTGAACATGAAAGACATTTCGATATGATCTGAATAATAGAATGCTGACTTTCAAAGTAAAATTGAACAACTTTGGTTCTTTGTTATGTGCTGAGCCCTTCCATCATAAATTTCCCAAGTATTATTTAGTTAATTCTGCGAAGAGACGAAAAAAAAGACTTAAACAAAACATTTATTTACTGATCAAATCTTAACGTTGCTTATGCGCCACCTTATATAACTGCATTTTACAATATTCCTTAGGATTCAAAAACTTGGCAACATAAAGTTAAATATGAGCATACATAGAAGAGTTGTAATTGACTTAATAATATTCATCGGTTTTGTTCTTGGGCCACCTAAATTTCGGCAAATAGGCCTGGGTAAAGCCGATATTAGTACATCTGACAGAATGTTTTATTTCCTTTTCAGTTATACTCGTATGTGCTTGTCGGTCCTAATGAATCTTTCAAATTAGGGGAATTTTTTTAAAATTAATTTGTTTTTTTTTTTTTGAAAATTTTAAAAATTTTGAAAATTTTAAAAATTTTGAAAATTTTAAAAATTTTGAAAATTTTAAAAATTTTGAAAATTTTTAAAATTAAAATGTTTCATTTCCTTTTTAGTTATACTCGTTTGTGCTTGTCGGTCCTAATGGATCTTTCAAAATAGGGGATTTTTCTTTTTTTGAAAAATTAAAATTTTTTTTTTTTTTAAATTTTAAAAATTTTTAAACTTGTCGGAAAACATACACTTACCAACGCTAAAAAGCCAAACTTATTAGCAACATAAAAATTTGTACTTTCGTTATAAGAATTCACATTTACATAATGTAAAGTGCTCACGCCAACGATGTTTGCTCATCGCCATTGGCAACAGTTTGTTTCACGTACGTGTGCATTCTGTTTGTTTGCTGCTGTGGCATGCATTTCCGGTATGGCATTTCCGTTTGGCTGCATGTGCAATTGCAATTTCCTTTATCCCTGGTGCTTTTCTCCCACATGCTGTAAACTCAATTACATGTTGATATGGCAATTACAATTTGGCTTGCATGTACGAGTACTGTAGCTTTAAACTGACAAATTGTTTAATTTAAATGAAAAAAATTTGAATGGGGCTTTAAAAATGCATAAACATTTAAAATTCTATTCAAATCTTTATATTTAATGTTATGTTATCATACTTAGACGATAAATTTATGCATTTATTTATTTATTGTCATTGGTACTGTTTAGCAACAGAATATCAACAATTTACACACCCACATTTGTTAATCTCGTGCTGGGTTTTGTTTGCAACAAAATATCTAAACATAGACAAAGTAATCAATATTATCAGAAAGAAAAAAAAAGCTAGAAAGCCCCTTAATAGGTGTCATACGATACGGCCAATGCTGGGCGTTTTTTCATTGTAGTCAGAAATTATCATGATGATGTCGATGTGGTTTTACATTCTGCATTTGCATTTGCTGTTTGTACAAAATTTAAATAAAATCGTTATGTTCAACGTAATGTATCGTAAAATATTTTAATTAATCGACAGCTGAATTTACTTACGAAAATGTTACTTGATGAAGAAGTTGCTTCTACGAAAATTTAATTTTGTTTTATTACATTATATTGCACATAAGGCATTGCATATTATTACTGTTGTGCCACGAGAAATTGTAATTACCTTGTAGTAAAACTGACCACAAGACTTGGAAACGTAATATAAACATGACATTTATTATTTGTTTATGCAAGTTTCACTCTAAGTGATTGATATATTTAATAGAATTGTGTTTATTTTACTATTTTTTTCAATGGTTAATGGAAATAGTTGAGCAGAATAAATCTGTGGTCACAACCCCGTAACAGCCTAACTCGAGTTAGGACACAATTGAGTTATTAGCGCCATCGTATTCAGCGTATGTAAATTTATTTGCTCTAAATTTTTCATGTTTGTATCTCTTCTAGGAAGGCAATTAATCCTAAAAAACCTAATAGCTTAAGTTATTTTTCTAAATTACTGTTTTGGCATAACTGCCTAACCTGCCAATTTAGGATTATAACAAATATAAACATTATTTTTTCAACCATTGCCTAAATCAACTTAAGTCGTTAATCCAAAAAAAAATAAAGAAACAAATTTATTTTCCTAACTTGAGTTAAGCTCTTATTCCGAATTACAATTTCGTTTTTTGATAAACATAAATTGAGTTAAGGTCTTTCTCCAAACTTAACGTTTTTTATTTAATCTGGAATAATAGCCTAACTCAACTTGAACTTTTTGACTTTCTTTCGTTCAACAATTCATAACAGCCTAAGTGTCTTTTTCGATAATATTTTTTGACTGCGAGAATAAACAACTATTTTTTGTTAAAAACTAAGTAAAGAAATTCGTTTCCTTGGAATCTGTAGGAAAGTTTTCCAAAAAAACACCTTCTTCTGATTTTCAGTGAAGATTCAAAACTTTAAACTCCTGTACTGAAAATATTGAAAAACAGACTTCTTCTGACCACAGAAATATATCATAAAATCGGACACAATTCTAATAACGTTTTTCTATGGCCCAAAATTTAGATAATTTCTTGTGGAGGAATTTTTTGGTAAACCATTTAACCATTATGTGTTTATAACTAAAGTTTACTGCAAAGAAAATGTCAAAGTTATAATTTAAATTCTTATCGCCTGAGTTATTTCGGGAGCGTCATTATGAGAACACATAGTTAAAGCAGTTGTGAATGCTGTTAAAGCTTACCGGCAAACATTTAAAAAGTAACCTTGAGAAAATGACATAGGACAAGTGTATTTATAAGTCAGTTCACCTGAGCGAAATAATTCAACTGGTTAAATACATAATTTATCTAAATCTAAATTAAATTAGTATAATTTAATTCATCGTTTGAAGTTACTTTATGCTGTACCAGTTGATGATTGCTTTCAACAACTATCAAGCTCAAAGTGAATGAAATAGTTGCTTGCAAGTTTGACAGCAGTTATGTGAAAGGTTGCCTATACAACATATAATGGGTTATTCATTTAGTGGTTTTAAAATTGGAAGGAAAGTGTTTGACTGGCCAATTTCCAGCCCTAAATTATGTAGTAGACTTACGAGAGACCCAATGAGGATTAATTCTTTCTCAAGTTCTTATATTTATGTGTTTATCTCATCTGTTGGAATGACACTGGTGGGGGAAAGTGCATTTAATGGAGGGTTACTGACTCATGATTATGAATTGGACCATCGGGCTGTTGAATTGAGTTTTAGAGCTGGAAATATGGAAAAAAGCGAGAAAGTTAAGGTTTTTGACTTTAAAACTTTTAGGAAAAGGCAATTCAACTCCAAACTGAAATATTGGTACTGCAGAAATTGACGTAGCGATAGAGGGATTAACCGGGGCGTACGGCGTAGCTATGAAAGAGAGCATAGAACAGGTTACTCCGATACGTGGATCATTAGACAAATTACCGGACACAATATTGGGAATCATAGCACAAAAGAAATCTTTTAGAAGAAAATTGTATAGGACAATAGAAGTCGAAAGGAAGAACATGCTGACAGCTATTATTCGCAATATGAGTAAGTAATACGGGAATTAATTGATGTTTTCGAGCAACAGCAAAGAATTCATCGTCTTGAAAGCGTGAAAATGGACAATTCTACCGTTAGACAGGTTAAACAACATGTTGGACTGAGTAGAAGGCCAAGAATGTGTGAACTTAAGAGGTATGATAGTGAGATAGTAACACTAGATTTAGACAAAGCCAATCTATTAGCAGATCATTTCTCGGACATTCAGGAGACATCAAATAATGAATCTATATTACTGGAGGAGTAGGGGAAAGATCCTTCGACAATTTTAGGGGAACACCTTTCTGTATTGGAATTTGGACCTCTGAGTTTGACTGACGGTTTAAATCCCCAGGCTCCTGGACACAATTTGATAAGCGTGGCTGAGGTCAGAAGTGTTTTGGAAAGAAGAGCTGTGGTGATGATGGCATTACAAATTTTGTACTCAAAAGAACGGAGGGCAGAGCTTGCAAATTCCTCGCAACCCTATTTAATCATTGTATGAACATCGGATATTTCCAGAAAAGATGGAAATACTCCAGAGTTGTTCCAGTCCTTAAATCTGATAAGAATCCAGCTGACTTTAGGGGATATAGACCTATACTACTCTTTGAGAGGCTTATTTATCGAAGAATTAAGGAGCACATTGAAAGGAATAACATTCTTAGGGACTGCTAATTTGGCTTCAGAGAGAGGTTGTCTACTGAGAACGCACTGACTGCATTCACACATTTAATAGCTAATGGCCTTAACAAGAGAAGTGGTACGATTACGGTCAGTTTGGATTTTGAGAGAGCTTTCGACACTGTCTGGCATGATGGTCTAGTACATATAATGGATAGAATTCAGAAATTTGATGCGCCAATTGTTAGAATAACTAAGGATTATTTGAGAGGCAGATCTTTTTCGGTAGAAATAGGTCAGGGGAAATCCACACCACAGAGTATAGTAGCTGGAGTCCCGCAGGGCTCCATTTTGGGCCCAGTACTTTTTAATCTGTTTTTGGCCGACATATCAGAGCCTCCAAGCGGTCTGCTAATGGCAATTTATGCTGACGACATAAAGCTGTATCGTTCTGTATCACAGGAGATATAGAACATATAATTTCGAAAATCTGGTCTACAATACAGCACAGTATTTGAAATAAATTTCTTCATTATTGTTTGTTTTCTGTTATGTTAGTTTTAAGTTAGTATGTAAGTAGTTGTAAGTTATAGCTTTAAGTATATAAAATAAGTTATCCAATTATCCCGTTTTCCCCCTTTTTGCGGGATATATTAACAATTTTATGACAATGTCAAGCATAAACTTAACAGAGAAATGGCCTGTTCTTAGAGCATGCAATTAAAACCAAGTGTAAAATATGCTAGATAAATATACATGTATGTTAGAATTAGTTAGACTAAGCGATAGACTTAAGATTATTGTTAAGATGTCTCTGGGATAATAAAGAACGTTACGTTCAGTGGTTTTAAAACCACTAATCTGGTAAGGCTGTCAGCTGTTAAATACCTATCATCTGAAATGTTATTTATTTAGTGAAAGATTTGACATTTACGAACATGGATCGTTTAACAAATGAAGTTCGCGTAAAAATGGTTGAAACTACAAAAATAGTAATTCAAACGTAGGCTTTCAATCGAATAAAATTTTATTCAGCGTTGAAACTCATTTCTCACTCGATGGTTACGTCAACAAGCAGAATTGTCGCAGAATTGATTGTGAAAAAGCCATTGTATTCGGAAAAAGTGACTGCTTAGTGCGCATTATGGTTTGGAGTTGTTATTAGGCCGTATTTTTTCTAAAACTACCTTAAAAGGATCCACTGCTGCAACCAATCTAGAGGCGGTCATGACATTGTATTTCTTCCACAATGACTTTATAATGAAATAAAATGTTCATCGATGTTTTATTTAATTTTATTTGAAACCAAAAAATGGATAACCCTATATTATCGGTTTAGAAATATTCACTCCAAAGTCTATTCAAGTCTAGGGTGCTGCCTTTCAACCCTCTCATGATCGTTAATTAAACCAATCTTTGTCGAATTATCCAATTGCCTCCCCGCCCAACCAGGGTGGAGTCTCAAGAAAATGTTATACTAATTGCATTATCTCACATGTAAGTGCGGAACGCCTTCTTTAGAAAACTAGAATGTTAGTAAATTAAAATGACACTTTATATTTTAACCGACAAAATGTCGCTGTCACCAAAAGGAACGTTGATTGAATTATGATAAAATAAAAAAAAAACGACATGTACGAACGCCGTATCAATGTAGGATTCTTGTTGCAGTCGTTTTTTTGCACGTAGGCACATAAGACATGCAGATAAATCAAAGTCTTTCAAATCACGGAATACAAAATGATACAAAAGTGTTTCTAACAATTGTATAATATGCTGGTAATTTATGATCATTCTGTGTACAATGAAAATAACAGATAAAATT
>JAHXMU010000610.1:4289-84705 GCA_019455685.1 Philornis downsi | reverse complement strand
GGTAATTTATGATCATTCTGTGTACAATGAAAATAACAGATAAAATTAAGAATAAACAATAGAAAATTATATGTTAAGTGTTTAATTACTAACCTTTACTATAACAACGATCACAAGGCGCAAAGTGCAAGCCAATATTTATATTCATACGAGTGGAGGGAGATAAATGCAAAATAAATGACAGCAGAAATATAAAATTATGCACTTGGTGGCACTTGCCACTCTATTAGCGAATAATTCAAAATATTACAATAGATACGAGTGCCAGATTACAAGTATTTTCCATAATAATAAAAAAAACACAAAAACAAGGATAGACGAAAAGTTCCGTTTTGTATTCCAATACAGTTTAAGCTCAATGAAAAATATCTGTTAATAAAGCTGTACAGAGATGGTGATGGATTGATAGAGATGATTAATATGATGGCAAGGGGAGTAGCGGGAAGTCCTCTAATCAATTTGATACATCTCTTGTTGTAGTTGTGGAATTAATCCACAACGATTTATCCAATAGCGATGGTCGTTGACAGGACTAATTTCACAGTTGGTTTCTACCAGAGAACTTAAAATTGGTACTTGTAATTTAGATCATATAATTTCACAGCCATGTGAAATTATATGCATTGAAATTGATTGAGCGCTGTTTATTCCCCGAACCCACGTTTGCAAATTCTAAGATATAAATTCTAAGATATAAACCCTAAATTTTTGATTGAGCGCTGTTTATTCCCCGAACCCACGTTTGCAAATTCTAAGATATAAATTCTAAGATATAAACCCTAAATTTATCATCTCCACTGCAATTGAGGCTTTTACATGTAAAGTTCTCAATTGTAATGAGTATAGTAAACTTTAAGTCGACTGATCTATCAGAGAATTTATTTGATTTGCTCAAGTCAATTCTGATACTCCCCCCATACGTGTAAGACTAGTTTGGCTGCACACATAATCCTGTATTTGATTCGATTTGATTTGTACAATCTCTAATAAACTTTGGAAACGAAAGCTAATCCCCGCTTTTTTATACTTTTATAAATCTCTTGAGGTAAATATATGTCAGAAGTGAACCCGTTCCTGCCGAAACAGACATCTTTATTTTTTGGTCCTTCGAGCCGGAAATAAAACATGAGAATTAGTGCCAATTCAAAGGAGGATTATTTAGGCAACGGGCTTAGGCTTATCAGCTGAGACCTGATTTATAAGTGATTTTTCTCATTACAGAACTTCCGACCACAGTCAATTTAATATGTTACAATTCAGACTTCAATTAAATTTAGTTCACACATCTCACACTCAATGAAGTTAAGTAACCACTTCGTGGGCAAAAGTTTAAATTCATTCACAATGATTTTGATACAAAAGCACATTTTAATGTACCAAAAAAGGTTTAATTTTTAAATATAAATTAAAGAATGGTTATGTTAAATTTAAATACATATAATCTTAAAATTATGGCTAAAGTATTGAAGTTTAGACAAAAGCTAACAAAGATAAATCCCCTTTACGTTCAAAGAAGAGGGAATGAAGAAACCGTCTCTCACGTGCAACAAATCAAAATTTGGATACATCAATATTTAGTCCGAAGTGTGATGCAACATTTTAATTATGTGCATGTGAAATTATGATACAGTAATGCCTTCATAATACAACTACTTTCTTTGATATATCCAAAGTGTTTTTCTCAAACAAATAGACAGAATATTATATTGCATCTCAACTATATGTAGCAAAGTTAAAGATTTTGTCGTGCTAAATATAAATATCATTCGCGCTCTACATTATTTGCAATACCCATTAGATCAGTTCATGATTACCGGTTTTGCCAAACCACTTGTACCTTCTGCTTTGCGGTTCTCAAGTCATGATATTTCTTTTTGATGTCATTTTAGCTCGATAGAGGGCAATTTACTCCATCGTCAATGGCCGGCATAATTTCTTCTCTCGTGGCGCTTTCTAGAATCAGTAACTTGTAAAGATATTACATTTATATTTGCACCACACTCAGGTTTCCTCTAAACTCATTCCCACCAATGTCATTGCCAACTTTAATCTACACATACCGATCTTCTTTAATCCAAGTATTGAAAATTTCTAAACAGTAGCCAGTGTTAAAGGTTAGTCCTTGTATGAGAAAATCTTTTCCTAAAGTGTCAATTCGATCCAATTGTGGCTTCTGCAATCCACGATAGCGTTAAGTCAGATAAGTGAATATGTCAAAAACCTTCTTTTATACATAGCATAAAGACTTCTCTGTATGTGTCTGAATTTGTGTTGCTATTTTTTGCATAATGTACCTATCATATGTGTAACATATGGATTGCTTTCTAATCAAGTAGTAAATGATACAATTATTGAAAACGCTCTGTAAATGCTAACTATTTCTAAGCTGAGTTTAGCCTTTGGTCGAATTTTTTTCTTCTGGCTGGTTGGCGGTCACAGAAATCGCGGTAAATCTTTATGATATATCAATCCAATGCTTCTGGTACTTCCAATACAAATTTATCGATTTTCTGTAATCGTAGACTGCAGCTATCTGCATTTTTGACCATCTATTTGACGATCTATAATCCTTGACGAAATCGAAAAAAAATCGATGGATTAACCATGTTCCCTCTAGTAACTTCCAAATAAGTTCATAGGTTAATATCTTGCACCACGAATATTTGGGTTCTTCCCAAATAAATTGCCGGTTTACCAAATTATAATTTTCTACCTGTAAACGCTAATGCGCAGACTGTAGTAAATCAAGTTTATCTCAAAAGTATTTAAAGTGATGCTTGGTAAAATGTGAGCGTTTAATGTACCTCCCATACAAATGATCGGATTTAACCCATATATCCATTAACCCCATTAGTGGTTCCAAAACGGCGGAATGATTACGGTCGTCATAATCGACCTATTGTACAAGGAGTTGGCAAGATTATACTGGGATTTTAAAAGACTGGAAGCATTACAGATGTGGCATCATCCCAATGTATGCACTGGCGAAAATATCGCTTCAGTTAGTAAAAATGTGGCGGAGAATCCGAATTTCAATTCAGAAGACCATGCGACTTGACGCCGTTAGACTTTTTTTGCGGGGATACGGTAAAGGCCATGTTTACGCGGATAATCCCTAAACGTTGGAGTATTTTAAAACCAACATTTGTCAAATTAGCGCCGAAATAGGGAAAGAATTCACTGCTACAACCAATCCAGAGACAGCTACTTGAATGACATTGTATTTTGTACACAAAATGGTCCAAGGTTCAAGTATTATAATGAAATGAAAGTTTCATAGAAATCATAGCTTTATGCGTAAATTATTTAACCGCACTTTTGAAACCAGAATGGATTGGGAAACCCGGTGTTTCATTCAATTGTACTAAATTCAATATTGTCCATTAATTCAAAGCATTCTCTAATAAGAATCTAGTGATTCACTACACAACTTTTGACACCTAATCCATCACTGTGAAAGTACAAAAGGACTTCGGGTGAAGGCATAATCGTACGTAAGTGACTTTACCTGATGCAACAACTCTGGAGTTTTGTTAAAAAAGGATAAACGTTATGATGGTTCTTCCCAGTATCTATACGATGCCAATACCAATGTTACCTGTAGTTATTGTGCCCTGTATTGTAATTGTTGTTTTTGTATGGACCTTATTGCGTTGATTTCGTCCAATTTCGAAATTTGCCTGAAAGCTTTCTAGCTCAAGCGGTTTGAGTTATGCTTTCAATCGATACTGTTTTCAACAGACATGTGAGTCTTGATTGCCTCAAGTAACTATCTTTAGGTATTAGAAACTGAATGATAAACTTTGTATAAACCCATTTCATTTCTTCAAGTATTTATTAAATTCCGTTAATGTGTTCTTCATTCAAAATAGTTTTGGTAATGATGTTTCTGTTTACTTTAGTAGCAAACCTGTTGTCATCAGTCAAGATCTTTTTCAGCTCTACTAATGATTTGAGTCATTAAATTTTAATGTAGTAAAACTTCACAATGTTTTTAAAGTGGTTGCTCGTTTTTTATGACGGCTTCGCTTGCGTATAACAAGTCATCTTAATTAGAGTAGCTACCAAAATATGTGATAAATGTTGTTATTAAAATCTTCAGCGAAATCTATATCAGAACAAATTTATAAAAAATACTGCACTTGGTACAAAACAAAATAAGTTATTTCGCGGTACGCTATCTTGGCTACATTATTTTGACCGCGAGTGTAATTTTTTAGCAAACCAATGAAAAATCTTCTAAGTATTTAATCCCTCTTATTGTACGAGCTGTGATCAAAAAATAACCGTTATTTTCAATTTTTTCAAAAAGTATTTATTTATTCATTAATTTCTATTTTATTTCTTTAAAGTAGTCCCCCTCAGATATAATACACTTGTGCCAGTGTTTCTTCTAATCCTCGAAACACTTCTAAAACGCGCTTTTTGGTATCGCCAACAGCTCCTGTTTTGATTTTTCTTTTATCTCCTCAATCGTAGCAAAACGCTTTCCTTTCATCGATGTCTTCAGTTTTGGGAAGAGGAAAAAGTCAGCGGGGGCCAGGTCCGGTGAATATGGTGGTTGAGGCATGCTTGCGATGTTGTTGTTGGCCAAAAACTCACGCACAAGCATCGATGTGTGCGCTGGTGCGTTATCATGGTGCAAAATCCATGATTGGTTTTTCTACAATTCTGTGCGTTTCTGACGAATTGCTTCGCGCAAATGGCGCCTAACTTCAAGGTAATATTCCTTATTGACCGTACGACCTTGTGGCAAGAATTCATGATGCACCAAGTCATTGCAATCGAAGAAAACAGTGATCATAACCTTCACATTTGACCGAACTTGACGTGGTTTTTTCGGTCTTGATCTTCTCGACGCTTCCATTGGGATGATTTGGCTTTGGTTTCAATGTCATAGCCATACACCCATGATTGGTCACCAGTTATGACCTTTTTGAGGAAATCTGGATCGTCGTTGACGACGTTCAACAGCTCCTGAGCGATGTCCATGCGACGTTGTTTTTGCTTAAAATTTAGCAATTTTGGAACAATCTTCGCTGCCGCACGTTTCATGCCTAAAACATCCGTAAAAATGCTTGGCATGAGCCGAACGATATGCAAACATCATCAGCAACCTCTTCATTTCTTCACTGCTTCAATGTTTTCGTCGGTTGTTGACGTGCTCGGGCGACCAGGAGGAGCATCATCATTGACATCTTCTCGGCCTTCCTTAATCCGCTTACACCACAATTGAACTTGCGTTCTGCTCATAGTAGTGTGGCCAAACGCCAGAGTCAACATTTCAAATGTCCTTGCACTTTTAATTTAATTTTTTACACAAAACTTAATACAGTTTCTTTGATCCATTTTTTTGAATAGTAAAAAATCGAAGAGCACACAGAATACGACTAACCTTTTTATCTGTCAAAAACAAATTGACAATCCAAAATGGCTGATATTGTCAACATATATGTATATAACAGACATGTGTACCAACATAACAGAAAAAAATGCGAAAATCGAACATACGTAACTCACGAAATTTGAAAAAAATCCGTTTTTTATCACACCTCGTATGGTTTAATTTACAAAATTCCACGAAATGCAATTTATAACTTGATTTGACATCGCTAGTACGGGAGGGCGCATGAATCGTGCTTCTGTCAGCTGTCAATGGGGACCGTTATTTAAAGATGTTGAAGGAGTTCTTTACACAGAACTGCGCCGAAGACGTATCCGTTTCAACAGCATTTGATTAAAAGATGGAGCAACTCCACAAATACCCAGACCGATTAGGGCGGAATTCCAACGAAAATTTCTAAGCAAATTGATATCCAGAAACTCCACTTTCCGCTGGTCCCAAAGGTCACATAATCTGGCTGCACCAGACATCTTTTTGATGGGATTATGTCAAGTAGGAGTTGCACGAAGCAAAACTAAGTCATTTAACTGAATTGAAACTATTAAAATGGAATTGTCTATTAAAACAATAATTAAGGCGATCCGACAATGAATAGTTTTCAGATGTCGCACTTGCGTAAATGAGCATGGAGCTCATTTCCGGTTCATCTTCAAAACCAGTTAGTTATACAAAATAAACTTAAGTTTTCTACTCAATAAAAAATAAATGAAATATATTGATTAAAAAAAAAATTATTTGAATTTCCTGTTGTAGTGCAATTGGTCCGCCACTCTGTATATACAATGATCGACATCAGTTTTTTTTCTTTTGGTGTCCGATGCATTCGCATAAAGTTAGGACGGGGATCTCTCTTCGGGTGTTGGCATGACCACCAGCAGCAGATAAACGTGAGGAACAAATGGTCAGTCCGTATTAGATTTATGTTAAGCTCACAATAACAACCAAAAATGTTCACAGTACATATATCACCAGCTGTTAAATATGATATCCGATAACCAGATATTCATTAAGGTTCATGTGTCCGTCCATGTGTGAGTGGTTGTCTTTCCAACTGAGCGACTGACAGATGACCGAGAGCCGGGAGAAGTGGAGGGATAGCTCTGTGACTGCAATTGGTGCAGGTTGCTTGATGCAGTTGCCTCATTGTCACATGGAAGTGTTTCTAATGTCGAGCACTTGGATTTCAATGCAACAACGCTACATTTTTATTGTTATCTTTGTGTTGGCTGGAAATGGAAATGTTTGTTTTGCCAGCTATTCAGAGGGGTTAGATTTCATGACAACCGCCACAAACACTCGGTTGGACCTGGTCACGATCTCTTTGTTTGATTTTGTGCCATGATAGAAACAAACAGCATAATCGAGTATTCTGATTACAAGGCAATTGCAGTTTTCTAAATTAATTTGAAATGTCAAAGTAATTCCGTTTTTTTTTTTGTTTTTAAATTTAAGGCTATTTTTACCCCGCATCAACAATTGTAATATATCGTATACTGAAAAAAATTAAAAACAAAAAACACATAACTATCTTTGCTACAAATCACTGCTTACATACGGTATTCCCTAATTAAATGTTGTAATTTTTTATTCAATTGTCAATACAATAAAAAACAAAGAGAGGAAAAAATAATGACTATCAAATTGCCCGTTATTCTATTGTCAAGTATTGATTAAATATTCTGAATATTACAAGTTAGCGAAATTTCTCTCTATTGTTACAATCCATTGTTTCAGAATGGTCACACACTTTCGATGCTGCGCTGGAAGCTTATGCAGCTGAAACAACACGTGTATTATTAAGGAACAAAGCTTGAGCAATTATATTGCCAGACTTGATGTCTGTGACACAATGACAGCTTCAATTAGATCTCCTTATTAAATGTTTATAATGATAATGCTTTATTTACAGTCAGTCGGTGGTGTGATGTTAAGCATTTTTTCGCAGACTAAATCATCATGGAGCACAGTGGGCCATAATAAAAGAATAAGGCAATTGTAAATGTTTTAAGTGAATACCATAGCGATATAAAATGTACGAAAATTCGGATCAAGTGAACTGATTTACCATCATACATGTATATATACCTTAATCACAACATCTTTTTACATTGATGCAAAAATGCGTGTAAATCGCTAAATTTTTATCGACAAATACTCTGAATCAATATTCGAAGCTATACATTTAGAACAGTTGATTGAAAATTAGGTTAGGTTAAGTTAGGTCAGTGTGGCAGTCTGAATCACTTAGACTGTGTAGTCCATTGTGATACCACGGAAACTAGAGATAAGGATGCCCCTAGTTTCCCCCCTTGAACCATCCTGAGCGCCTCAAGAATCTCTTAAATAGGACAATATCTATAACGTCCAGATCTCCAAGGTCCCTAAAGAAATAAGAGCCCAGTGTTGATCCCCGTCTGTTCGTCAGGCGGCGGGGCAATTGCAGAGAAGATGTTCTATGGACTTCTCCTCGTCCTCCTCTTCATGATTGTGGATGTTAAATGAATTTCAACACTAAAAGTAATCACAAAGAGAGATTGAGAAGTCACTAGTCGCAACCTTCTATCTCACTGCATGTCTTCCAGTCAGACAGTGTCCCATCATGAGACGTCGGGTGTTGATAGCGACAGCAGTGTGTGTGAACGTTTCAGATCCAGCTGATGTGAGATGTGTGAGACAAATAGATGTGATATGTGGCCTCATCTGTCTGGATGATCACAGCCCCGGGCAGATGCCCACCTGCCATTTGCTGCTAAATATGCTCCATCTCGCAGTAGGAGCTTGTAAGTGGCCAGAGGCATGCCCACGGACTCCAACTCGGCTGGAGTCTGTAAGGTTGTCCTCAATCTTGCTAGTTCGTCTGCTCTGCAGTTCTCTGGTATGCCCCTGTGGCCCGGCACCCACATAGGGTGAATGTTGAAATACTGAGCCATCTCGTTAAGATATCTGCGGCAATTCAGGGCTGATGTTGAGTTCAGGAAGATAGAATCCAAGGATCTAATGGCAGCATGACTGTCAGAGAATATGTTAATCCCCACCGTTGTGAAGACGTTATATCTCAGTCATTCTGTCACTTTCTTAATGGCCCACCTACCACTCGCTGCTAAATATGATCCATCTTGCAGTAGGAGATTGCAAGTGCCCAGGTTATCCCTAGTCTTGCCAGCTTGTCTGCTCTGCAGTCCCTGTGGCCCGGCACCCAAATAAGGTGAATGTTGAAATATTGAGCCATCTCGTTAAGAGATCTGCCGCAATTCAGGGCTGATGTTGAGTTTAGGAAGACAGAATCCAGGGATCTAATGGCAGCATGACTGTCAGAGAATATGTTAATCCCCACCGTGGTCAGGATGTTTTATCTCAGCCATTCTGTCACTTTCTTAATGGCCCACCTACCATTTGCTGCTAAATATGCTCCATCTCGCAGTAGGAGCTTGCAAGTGCCCAGAGGCATGCCCACGGATTCGAACTCGGCTGGAGTCTGTAAGGTTATCCCTAGTCTTGCCAGCTTGTCTGCTCTGCAGTCCCTGTGGCCCGGCACCCACATAAGGTGAATGTTGAAATACTGAGCCATCTCGTTAAGAGATCTGCAGCAATTCAGGGCTGAGGTTGAGTTGAAGAAGACAGAATCCAGAGATCTAATGGCAGCATGACTGTCAGAGAATATGTTAATCCCCACCGTGGTCAGGATGTTATATCTCAGCCATTCTGTCACTTCCTTAATGGCCAAAATTTCGGCCTGATAAACACAATATGTGGGTCAAATTGGCTAGATTTTATGGCAGTTAGCAAAATTGGCGGGACAATCCGGTCAATTTTTTTCACGTTTTATCAAGCATTGCAATTATATGCTATTGGGAGACATTTTAGTTACAGCAGTCCACGTATTTGTAAAGAGGAAAATTCTAAATTTCGTTAAATCGGTCAATTTGTATGAAGGGGTCCCGGACCACCATTAATGTGTTGGAAATTGATAGATATGGGTGGCAATATGTGGTGGCAATTAATAGATATGGGAAGGGACTAGCTCAGTTTATGTATTTGTAGATATCACTATTGAAAAGTTACGAATCTGGAAAAACGAAATAAGTCGATATATTATGTATCAAAAAAAGCGTTTTTGACACGCCCATTTATCTGTTGATGACATTTTGCGCAATCTATGGTCGAAGCTATACAATTTTCTGTGCGGTCGAATTATAAGTGTCTATTCACGTTTGTTTGTTTTTAAAAGATAAGAGTTATACGTTTTTTTCTACTTGAAATTTGGAGATTTCAGTCAAGCATTATTTCCTGGCCTTTGGCGAATCTGTCTTTGTCTTTAGGGGTTACAAAATATGGGTCAGATATGTAAATTGTAGTTTATTTTTTGGCTGCGATGCAGTACAAATTCAGCTTACACCTTTAGGTCATTGCTTGAAATTGACTTTATATAGATTGCGATCGTCCCATTCATTCCCATTCATATAAATATTTTATATTTTATTTCACAACTAAGAAAACAAATGATTAATAAGATCCTGGTCACGAATGGTGGTGACCTATTCAAATGTTGTGGAATTTTACGTTCATTAGGTGCACATGTTACGCACTTGAGTACATAATTTTATTTGCTTGCGTTTGGACACTGTAAGCTGTAAATCATATATCATTTCACAAATATATAGACTGGACACTAAAAGCTGCTACTATGTTGCAGTCACTAATACTCATGTAAGAGCGAGTATTAAATAGTTTTATACTGTTGTTAGCTTCGAGAATTACACTTACAGATTTATGTTCATCATGTCTGTCTCCAACCTGTCATGTTAACATGGTTTTTGGTTTAAAATAGTAAATTATTCATTATGTTAGCAAACAGTGGCTGAAGTTGAAGTACGAGGTGTGTTAAAAAAATAGGGTGAATTTTAATTTTTCTCAAAAAATATTTATTTTTTCATTAATTTTTGTTTTATCTCTTTCAAAGTAGGGGACTACTCAGATACTATACAGTTCTGATATGCACTTTTTAGTATGTCCTTGAGCTCTGTCAGCGATTCAGTTTTTATCTCCTCAATCGTCGCAAAACGCCTTCCTTTCAGACCCATTTCAACCTTGGGAACAGGAAAAAGCCAGACAGGGGGCTGAATCTGGTGAATACGGTGGCTGAGGCGATTTTTTTGTTTTTGGTCAAATAATCTCTCACAAGCAAAAATGAGTGAGCGGGTGCATTATCATGATGCAAAAGCTATGAATTGTTGCTCCACAATTTCGGGCGTTTTTTTCGTATTGCTTCACGCAAACGGCGCATAACTTCAAGGAAATGCTCCTTATTTACACCTCGACCTTGTGGTAAGAACTCCTGATGCACTACGCCATGGTAATCAAAGAAAACAGCGAGTAAAACTTGGACATTTGATCGAACTTGGCGTGCTTTTTTTAGTCTTGGCTCTCCTGGACTCTTCCATTGGGACGATTGAGCTTTGGCTTCGATGTCATAACCATACACCCATGATTCGTCACCAGTTATGACCATTTTAAGCAAATCTGGATCATCGTTGACGTTTTTCAAAAATTCCTGAGCGATGCTCATGTGACGTTGTTTTTGGTCAAAATTCAGCAATTTTGGAACGAACTTCGCTGCCACATGATTTATGCCCAATACTTCTGAAAAAATTGCATGGCATGAGCCAACCAATATGCTGACATCCTGATCAACTTCTCTAATTGTGATCCATAACAATTTTCTTCACTTTCGGTTGTTCACGTGCTAGGGCGTCCAGAGCGAGCGTCGTCATTCACATCTTCTCAACCTTCTGTGAAAAGCTTGTGCCACTTGTAAATATTTGTTTTGTCTCAGAGTACTCTCACCGTATGCCACTGTCAACATTTCAAGTGTTTTTGAGCACTTAATTCTATTTTTTATACGCAATTTGATGCATCTTCTTTGATCGTTTTTTTTTCGATAGCAGAAAATTGCCGAACAGAAAAAATACTAAGACAAGTATTATGCCTTTATGCCTCTCACAAACAAACTAATTATGCTATATGAAACATAAAAAATAGTAATAGAAAGTCGAATATACGTAGCTCGCAAAATTTGAAAATTCACCTTATTTTTTTAACACACCTCGTATATAGAATATTCCATTTATAACAATGGGTCAATTATGCCCACACCTGAGTAAGTAAACTCTCACGGAACTGTAAAATGTGTTTTTTTTTGCGTTTAGTGGTCTAATCAGCTCCTAAACACAGTTTGTCTCGATGAATGTGTATGATCGATGATACGAACTGGAGTGCATTATATTCTGTGTTCGAAAAAGGCAATCTTAGTGTACCCAACACATGAAAGACTAAAGCCAATTCAATTACTGACCAGAAAGAAGGCCCAAGAAAAATAGATCGACACCTGACACCTTTTCGTTACCTATAAAACAATACGATACGGCAAAAGCTTTGTGAGGCATTGTCCAAATTTGGAATTCCCGCGAATTTTATATCTCTCATAAGACGATCCTGACTGGTACAAAGTCTTCATTAAATATGGACAACAATTTTAGTGAACCATTTTACATCAAACGATGATTTAGACAGTTTATCGTCTAAACATACTGTCGAAGATGATTATGAGGAAGACTGCGGTTAACACAACTGGTATCATCGCTAACAAAAACTATATGCTGTTACCATATGTCGATGATATGGACATTATTAGATCCTTCTAAACGAGGACTAAACAACAAATTCCCTTGCATATCATGAATGAAATATGGAAAAGCTTCTCACATTTAATGAGCTTACACGCATTCTATCTTTGGACTCATTTAACTCACTCAGTTTGACTACTACTGACTACTGATTTGACTACTGAAAGTGTACGTCAGACATATCTTGGTGTTTGTTGCTCAAATAATGATAAGTGACTGCATGCGGGGTTGAACCTGCGATTATGCGAATGATAGTTGCGTTGTTAACCATCGTACCGCCTTCGGTCGCGAGGACTAATCCAAGTTATTTCGACGCGCAAGAAGACTGCGCTCGCTTGGGACGCTGTTTGACAACTGTAACTGTGGAACGGTGGACAGAATCATCTCTTTCGGTTCCGCTTTGGATAAAACTAATGTTAATGTAGATGTGAAAAGAAGGGTATTGTTTGCGAACAGATATTAATATGGGCTAAGCAACAGATTCAACGACAGAGTCTTCTCTCCATAAAAAAATTTCAACTTTACCTGTATGGCCAAAATCCTGGATTAGGACACAAGCGGATGATGAATCAGTGCTAGGAGGCTTTAAGAGAAAAATACTCCGAGAAATATACTCGTATTGACCCATTATCGTTAACGGAGAATATCCGCATCGCATAAATATCTTGAGCTATACGATATGATCTATATGTATATATAGGTACGTATATGTATGATCTATATGACGGCATCGACGGGTTTAACCACGTCAAAATATAGCGAGTGTGTAAACATGGGATGTAGAGCGGTTGAACTCAAACGCTCCAGCACAAATAGTTTATGACAGTAAACTCTAGGGCGGCGTAAAAGAAGACTATCAAAACTTTGTTGGAAGGATCATGCTTTTGAAATAATGTCAAAACTTGGTGTGACGAATTGGATAAACCAGTAGGCTGAAGTCCTTGGAATTACTTCCTATGCGCGACGCATTATAGAAAAGATTGTATATTCTAGTCACCACGTAAATAATGATTGTATGACAATCCTTTTTTTATTATTTTTTATCTAAATACTAAAGTTTTTGGTGTTAACAACTGATGTAATTTAATTAGTAAGTAGTATTGTGAAGTAAGTGACAGACAGATCTCATTTTAAGACTCAAATGTGTATTTAAATTATCTTTTATCAGTGATATATATAAAGCATTTTTCTTAATCTCCTTATCCTTGCTAGTGCAATCTAAATGTTATTTATTGCTTTTGCATTGTTTCGTTGTTATTCTGGTTATTGTCATTGATATTTCAGCATATTACTGCTCTCTTTAAATATCTGGACTGGTCATCGAATCAGTACAATTACTTTTAAATCTTTTAAAAACGTGTTTAGCACATTACCGCCTTCACGACAAGGTTATTTTTTCATTTATTTACAATAATTTTACAAGTCTTTTTATTTATTGAATTACACATTTTATATATATACTTGTATCAATAATACCCTTCGGCGCTGGAGGTCGTATGAAAGTAAAAGTTTGTACAAACGAGATTTGGAGTAGCAGCAAAAGAAGAAATAAATGTTACATAAAATATAAGAATAAAGAATTTTTATTTAACATTAATTTGTATTTATATTTTCCATTCTAATTATGGGAATTTGTGTATAAAAATAAACTGAATTTATATTTTTTGGTTATAATACCGGAGTTTTTAGTAGACAAATTGCACAGGGTGATTTTTTAAGATTAGGGTTTTCAGGTTGGCAGCACTGGTTGGCAATGGCGTCCAAACGCCATCTGTCAAAGTGAAAAGTGTACAGTATACTCTGCCATTTCATCATCATTTCATCGTTGCAATTTTTTATCAAAATTCGTGCTCTGTGACAAACGTGCATCGTTTGATACGACCATTTTATAGTCGTCATAATCGACCTGCTGAATCAAAAATTCGTGCTGTTATATCCAAATTTCGCACCAAATTTACTTTGTTGGACATAAGACCACCGACACGCATGCGTAGAGTTCGTACCGAAAAAAAATATTGCAGCCGTAGCGACCAGTGTTAATCGTGAAATGTCAATTCGTCGCCGTTCTCAGCGATTGGGCATGCGTTACTCAACCACAAGGAACATTTTACACGTCCATTTTGGTTTGAAAGAATGTAAAATTCAACTCACGCAAGAATTGAAGCCGAATGACCCACCACAACGTCTAATTTTTGGTGAATGGGCCTTACAAATGCTCAATGAAAATCCGCTGTTATATCGCAAAATTGTGTTTATTTCTTGCTGAACGGATACGTAAACCAGCAAAACTGTCGCATCTGGAGTGATGAACAGCCACATGTCATACATGAATTACCGATGCATCCCGAAAAAATGACAGTCTGGTGTGATTTATGGGCTGGTGGCATCATCGGTCCATTTTCCTTCATTTTTCTTCAGGCCGAAATGTTCGAAAAAGTGACGAAAAATTGGACCATCCGAATGGACATTTTGAGACGGAGTCGCGGACAACATTTACATGAAACATTCTTAAAAAAAATAATGACAAAGACCAATTTATAGAGTCCAATAAAATATTTTAATATATGATGCAAATTTGAGTGTTTTATTCGATTAAAAAAAAAACTACGATTAAAAAATCACCCTTTACTATACAATTATAGCACAAATATCCTTACATTAGAAAAGATAGTTAGTAGACGGTAAGTACATACGTTCTCTTCCTACATACGCCACCACTTTGGGCGAGGGAACACTAATTTTGTTATTCCATTTATAGTAACTAGAAATAGTTATCTGAGACCCTTTAAAGCATATACCAGGTGACTGTTGAGTGTTACTGTCGACACCCTGCTTACGAGGACGGTTCCAAAACTAGCCGACCTGACGTATAGATGATGCCAGTATTTTGATGAAAAGTGACAACCTTATAAAACATATGTTTTATGTTTCAAGGCGTCACCATGTTTAGTATTTTTATTTGAGCCATCAAAAGTAAACGAACTTAGTGAATTTGTAAACATGGAAAAAATTGGTCACCATTATGTAAATCCATATTTCTATTTGAATAATCTCAGTCCAACTAATATTGAAACCGAGCTAGATTATACACTGGGGGAGTCTGTCCCTATGTTTACGACTGTAAAATATTAGGTGGCAGAGTTTAAACGAGGTTGTACGAGCTGAAAAGACGAACTGCGCAGTGGTCGACCAAATCAGGTGTCCACGTCAGACACCGTTTAGAAAATCCACAAAATGGTGTATGATAAAAGTCGGCAGAAGGTGCTTGAGTTAGCTGAAAGGCACTTCAAAATGTGCTACATGTCACATATTCACCAAAGATTTGAAGATGAGAAAGCTATGTGCATGATGAGCGCTGTGCTTGCTTTCAATAGAGCAAAAGCAGCGCCGTAAAGATGTTTCAGTAGAATGTTTAGCGATGTTTCGCCGCAATAAAGCCGAATTGTTGCGTCGATGAGACATGGATCCACCACTTCATACCTGATACAAAGGAACAGTCAAAGCAGTGGCCTGGGATGGGAAACTCGCGTCCAAAAAAGGCAAAGACTATTCCATCTGCAGGCAACGTCAGGGTTTTTGGGATGAATATGTGATTATTTTTATTAATTATCTTCGGAAAGAAAAAACTATCTGCGGCGAATATTATGCGCATTTTTTGCAGTGTTTAGGTGAAATTATGTGAAAAAGGCCGCATTTGGCGAAAAAGAAAGTATTGCTTCATTAAGAGAATGCTTCAGTTCGCACATCCACTATTGCGATGGCCAAATTTAATGAGTTAAAGTTCGTATTGCTCCCTCACACACTTTATGCACCAGACTTAGCTCCCTCAGACTATTTTCTATTTTCAAACTTGGAGAAATGGCTCGGTGGCAAAAGACTTGTCAACAATGAAGAGGTTGAGTCTGCGGTTATTGGCTCCGGTAAGGAGTTTGACAGTTCTTAGTATAAACAGAGTACAGAAACTATTGAATATTGCTGGAAAAAGTGTATTAAACTATTATAAAAGTAGATTATGTTGAAAAATAAACAATTTTTGTGTCTTCTTTGTTAGGCTGTCTAGTTTTGTTTTTTAGTTTTTAGTTGAAAGAGATTTCTTTTCCATAACAACGCCAAAAAAAGAATAGTTTTCTGCTCTTTGTGATTCCAAAAGGATGGTACGACTTATCATGTAACCTAGCCTGTCATGGATTGCATCAAAAATTCTTTAGAAATTTCATTTTAAGAATCTTTACATTCCATTAGCCTGCAAAGTTTCTTGACCTTACTATAGCCGATTATTTCTTGGGGCATTATTCCAAACTGGAAGTTTACAAAACAAAATCAATAAACTTGGATGATGTAAAGAAATGTATTTGGATGATAATTGAGGCAGTCCTCCCGGCAATAATGAATAACAATGTCGCATATGCGAGAGTAATTAAAACTCAATTAGTTTGAACAACTTTTAAAAAGGTTTAAACACAGTGTGCTATTTTTGAAACGAATAAACGAAAAGCAATTTATACGAATTAAAAAAAAAGTAATTGAGTCTCTTAAAGCGGCAACATTCATCAGCCACACTGTATATTTCTGACCGTCATCCATATGAGGTTTACGATGCCAGTCTACTATAAAATTCGATCCATTTCAGCTAGAAGCCTGAAATTAGGCAAATTATTACATTGGGGAAAAAACTTGACCATACAAAAACTAAGTCCATCTTCCGAAAAATGAGCATTTTAAAACTTTCAACTCTTATTACCATATTTTGCGATAGTTGATAAATACGGAAATGAAACAAACATCTGAAGTCATACACCTTTTTAAGGGAGCACCGCAGTAATGGCAAATTCGATTTTGAAACCTCTGTATGCCGATCAATCAAATTGAAAAATAGTTGCAGCCATGATATCTTTGTTAATTTTTTGTGGTTTCCAAAACCATTTACAAATAATTTCATTTAAATATTTTAAAAATAAAGAAATAAAATTTGTATTCAATTTTTACTTACTTTTATACCGTAGCGTAGGTGGTCCGATCTTGTAATCTCTGAAAGTGATAAAAATAAATAGCTGATTTAGATTTCTAATCATTAACTGAAATAATCAGGTGAAATGAATCTGAAATGGGTATGAAAATTATCGATTGAGCATAAAAACATGCCATTCTATTGTAAACAAGGATACGGGATTCTTTTTTTGTAGTTAGTCATAAAGGGTGTCCCAACAAGAACGCAAGATTTAAATTAGACGCCATTCGAATTGTCATTGTTTGACATTTGAATAATTGTTATTGTTTGCTAGTAGAAGGTACGAGGTTAGTAGAAATGGAGCACTACACGAATGAACACCGCATTCTCATTGTGAAATTGTTTTACCAAAATGGTGAAAGTTTTGCGGCTGAAATGATAAGCAGTTTTTCCGTGCCTAGAATTGAAGAAATGAATGTGGAGGACATGTGGTTTCAACAAGACGGCGCCACATGTCATACAGTCAGAGAAACAATTCAATTGCTGCATCAGTCATTTCCCGGTCGTGTTATTTCGAGTTTTGGAGACCAGAATTGGCCGCCTAGATCGTGCGATTTAACACCATTAGACTTTTTTCTTTGGGGGTTTTTGAAGTCGATGGTTTACGCGAATAAGACGACGACGACTCAAGTCTTAAAAGAGGAAATTGGACGCTGCAGTAATGAAATACCGCAGCATTTATGGAGAACGGTCATTGAAAATTTCATTAAAAGATCGCGTGTGTGCTAGCAAAGCCCCGGCGGCCATCTGCCCGATGTGTTGTTCCATACATAACCTCATTCTGTCTACTTTACGATATAATAAAGTTTTACGATTTTTTTTAAATATCTGTATTTTATTTAAAATTTAAATCTTGCGTTCTTGTTGGGACACCCTTTATAACTGAAAACAAAATTTTCGAAAAATTTTTAAAAGAAAAAAAGACGTGTTTACTAGATTTTTTTTTTTTTGTTAAAATAAAAAAAGTTTAGTTGAAAAATCATTATTTTTAATTAAAATTTGCCACTCAGTATTGTGACATTTTGGACTCGCCATACAAGGTTCATTACTGTAAAACAATTCCCTAAATATGATTTTTATTTTATATTAAATTATAGCTAAAGTCATGGCGTAACAAAATAAATGAATTAAGAACTAATTAGATTTAAGTGCTTTTTACATTAATTTTTAAACACATATATTTTTATTCTTTACAGGTACCCAAAGGTAAGGAATGAAATAAAAAATTAAGTATTTTTTTGTAAAAATTATTGCGTTGTTTTTTAATTTTATTTAGTTTTCCCGTTTCCAGCTTAAAAGTGAAACAAAATAATATATTGGATTAGTAAATTAAAAAAAATAAATAAATTGAACAAGAAGTATCCCAGTTAATGTTGGAAAAATTCCAAAAGGAATTAAAATTTTTCATTGGTCATGGAAAAAGGATAATCTGATATATGAAATTACCTTTTACTAATATTGAGACCACAGATAATGCTGAAAGAAGGACTCACTGAATAGAGTCCTTTCTATAATGAGGATTCCGAATCTCAATTTAAGAAGTTTTTACTACACTTATCTATTTCTCGATGACTTAGTGTTCGTGTGAATATTGACCCTGTAGGAAATGTCAGCAGTGAATCTGTACTGATTCACTATTGACATTGTCACCGGTACTACTGACCAGTTATACCCCATGCAATGCTCTCTACTGTTAACATTTAGCTTGTCATTGGGAATGCGCTACTGACCGCCGTACTAGAGACTAGGTGGTTCTTCTGGGGCCATTTGGGGGCATCGGAACCAGAGATTCAGTAGTTCATTTTAGCAATTCTAATCTACACTTTTGCAAATTTTTTTAGATATCCACAGTACAAAATATTCAAACGCGTGCATTTATTTTGATAAAGTTGTACATTTTAGGTGGTTCCTTTGGTGCCACTTGGAGGCATCGGAACCAGAGATTCAAATTTTTTTTAGATATCCACAGTACAAAATATTCAAACACGTGCATTTATTTTGATAAAGTTATATATTTTATTAAAGAAAAATTTCATTAAACTAAAAAGGTACAAGTTATGGATACGAGTAAGTCTTTCCGTATGGGTTAGACAATGTTGACGATGTCACAAATTTTTTTTTTATTCATTTCCTTTATTGAATGTTTCTTTTGAAATTTACAATAAGTACTCAAATATTAATCCTATATTAAACTAAAGTATCCTGCCATTGCCGAATCTTATTTTTGGTGAGCCGAATTTTGTATCACCGTATCCTTTCTTCTTAGCCGTTGAAATATGACCGTTGAAATGTTTAAGGTTTTGAGTGGGAGAACAAATATATATGACCTGCTAAATTTTCTTATTTCCTCGGAAATATAAGGAATATTTAAATCTTTGTGTATGTTATCAGTTCTAATATACCATGGGGCACCACAAATTTGGCGCAGTTTTCTTGATTGTCTTCTATGTAGCTAATTTATGTTAGAAGCCGATGCCGTTCCCCACAACTGGATGCCGTATGTCCATATTGGCTTCAATATGGTTTTGTAGATGGTGATTTCATTTTCCAAACTGAGAGTAGACTGAGAGCCAATAAGCCAGTGGAGTTGAGCCATTTTTAATTTTAATTGAGTGATTTTTGAGTCAATGCGATTTTGCCGTCGATCAAGGTGAATACCCAAATATTTAACATGGTTATGAACGGGTGAGGGCTGGGCAATTGTTCTGTCTAAGAGAGAATATAGTCTGAACACTCTTAGAGGCATTTACTTTTATCTTCCAAGATTCTAATGTACTCGTATGTATATGAGACTGCAGTTGTCAAGAAGCCATTAATGGACAAGTGCTGATGCTCATGAATTTAGTGTCATCAGTGAAAGTTGAAGTTTGAATTATGGAATGAACAGGCACGTCAGAAGTGTAGATTGTAAAATTGTGGACAAAAGTGGTGACTTGGAGACACTTGACCCTAGCCTTCCTACAGGGGAGGTAACCGCCACTTGTACAGGGTGGCGCAATAGAACGTGCATATTGCATCATCTTTTTCGCGGGGTAGAAAAGGCGCCTACGTCGTTGGGTTGGCGGGCTCATGGAGTTTTAGTCGCTATGAATCACTTCGACGGGAAGCGTCGCGCATTTTGCGTGCGCGCATTTTACGAGAACTCTCGTTCATATGTTGCTACTAGGCGACTATATTGTGCTGAATATGGACTACGGCGAATTAGTGAAGCTCCGAGCGCTAATTTAATTAAAATATAGGTAAAGCGTTTTGAAGAGACCGGTTCAACATTTAACCAAAAGCAAGTGGTCGCCCAAGGACATCTAGGACCGAAGACAATGTTGAGAGAGTTATGAAGTCAGTACGAGGAAATCCACAAATGTCGACTCGCAAGAGATCGTCTGTCTTACAGTTATCGCGAAGAAGTTTGCAACGAATTTTAACATTGGATCTTAAACTGCATCCATATAAGCTGCAATCAACACAAAAATTGAAAGAGTCTGACTTCATAGCAAGGTTCGCATTTGCTAATGAAATGCTTAATTGCTAATGAAATATGCACGTTCTATTGCGCCACCTTGTATTTTGAATAAGCCAACGATCATATGTGTAGGAATGTCGTCTGTACTAATCATAGCGTTGCGATTAGTCGGAAATTACAAATTGTAATTCTCATTTTAATTTCTTTATTTCTTTTCACAATATTTACTCGAAAAAATTTAATTTCTCTCACATTTTTATTTTAGATTTTAAATTTGAAACAATTTTCCAAATACCGGTTAGGAACTTTTAATATCCAGTAACATTTTCTGAATACTAAGTGTAAATTCCCATTTTAAAGTTTTTTTAAAAGTTTTTTTTGGAAGGCAAACAAAGTTTTGGTGACCTCAAACTGGCCGGACATTTTATTTATTCAATTCAAAAAATAAGTAAAAAAAAAAACATTAATCAAATATAGCATTTTGAAAATTATGATTCAAAAAAATATTAATGACATGAATTTTTACCAGGCATTATCAACGAAGTGAAATCAAATCCGTAATGGTTCTGAATTGTTTCAATTTCTGGAATCCAAATCAAAAATATACAGCATTTTAACCCTCCTTATAACAGCCGAATCATATTGTTGAATTTCGTGCCTGTTTGATACATCCAAATTGAAATTTTATAAACCCCGTGTATGAAAATTATGGCTTATGTTTTATTTGAAATTTTCAAATTCAGAAAACAGACAACATTTTTGAGTAGCTGTGAAAATTTCTGAGATCTTGATATCGTAAGTTTAGAAAATAAATTAATTAAAGTATAATATTTTGATCTCTTTGCCTTTGCGAAAAAACGAAATATGGTTCTGGTTTAGAATAAAACTATATTATCGTTTCAGGTTCTTGAAACAAAATATCTGTTTCATTACATTTTTATAGAGAAACAGAATCAATGTAAATTTTTAATGTTGTTTCAGTTAAAAAACTATTCAATATAGAAATTGGGTTGTAGTTTCGTATTCCTTTCAAATAAATTTGTAATCTCAAAAGGTAAACGAAACTGAACTTTCGTTTTTATAAATTAAAGTTAATTTTTTCCAATAAACTAATCTTAAAATAAAACGAACAACTCAACTATAATTCGAAAATATTTATTGTATCCTATGATATTTCATTAGAAAAAAAAACAATAAACTTATGTTTAACAAATATTTAATAAATGGTGGAAAGTCCTTTTTACTTAATTACTGAATGAGAAATGTCTTGATGCCTTAACGTTAAAACGTGTCTCAATGCGCCTAAGGTTTGGATAAAATGGTAACTTAAATATGTCTAAATTACGATGAAGTTGTATTGTCTTCCAATTTTTCTATTATTTGAATAGCACGACGAGTTCCAAACATGTTTTTCTTGTTTTTAGCTTGATCATAAATCCAAAGTATTCTTTCAATGATTCGTCCTTCGCCATCATCAAAGTTCATGAAACTCAAATATTTAAGTTGTATATTGTCAGAATGAATTCAAATAAGTTTTTCATAAATTGTTTTTTTCTTCTTGGCTGAAGATTTGGGGTAAGAAAGTTGTTATACCGAGTTACCCATTTTCCAGTTTCAAAAGTAAAGTTAAATAGAACATACATAAAGCTATGATTTCGATGAAACTTTTATTTCATTATGATGCTTGGACCTTGTCATTATGTATGAAATACAAGGTCATTTAAATTACTTCTCTGGCTTGATTGTAGCGGTGAATCTTTTCGACCACTTTTTCGCACATTTCGGGTGGTATCTCGGCGATAACTCGACGTGTGTTGGTTTTCAACTGCCCCAAACGTTCCTGGATTAACACAGTCTTTGACGTAGCCCCACAAAAAAAAAAAGCTTAACGGCGTCAAATTGCATGATCTTGGTGGACAATTGACGTCGCCAAAACGTGAAATTACGCTTTCTGAAAACTTCTCGTGCAATAAAGCCAAAATCGGTCATATTGTGCGGCTCGTGGCATTGTCTTATTGAAATCACATATCGTTCATTTCATAACCTTCAGTTGCAGGACAAAAGAAGTCGGTTGTCACACGGCTAAGCGTTCTGGATTGAAATTCGGATTATCTACTATATTTTCGGCAGTGCGTACATTGCGATGATGCACAAGCCTGACCACATCTGCAACGCTTCCAGTCTCTTTGAATTTCTTTTTAGTCTTGCCAATTCCTTGCACAATATGTCGATTATGACGACCATAATCAATCCGTAATGCACGAGAAGTGTTTGCATTTGAGTCACTACTTTTGTAGCAAGTTTTAACTATTTTTACGCGTTCTTCGGTCTGATCCATATTGGCAAATAAATAAAATATTAAACAGTTGACAGCTTTGTCAGACCGGCGCACACTGGGGCCGAGGCGGAAAAAATTCGATTATCGAAAGCGCTGGTATCGATTATCTAGTTTGTGATTCTCACTCTATTATAGCTGCAGGATCAAGGAACAACATGATTTTTTTCACTGTTTCAAGGGTATTCCCATTAATTTAGGCCAACTGTCAGAATAATGGAAGTTTGACCAAATTACACTCTACTATAAACGAGTGCATATAATTGTGAAAGAGGGAGAAAAAAAATTATCAAATTTTTTCCCTGCTCTACGATGGCCAACTAAACCACGCATGAATCAAACTGGGCAAAAAAAATATTAGAGCGTTTTACAACGTTATAAGTTACGAATTTCAAATAAGCATTGAGAAGAGCTATGGTTACAAAAAAAGCTCCGGCTTCCTCCGAGATGTTGATGGTCACTTTTCAAACTAGATGAGTTAAAGTGAAGATTAGACCAAAAATCATCTGCCTTTATCTGCCTATCCGATCATAATTCCGCAAAGAAAAGAAAGGATTAGATGTTTGTTTGTTGCACTATTTTGTTTACCCAGTTGGCTCATATAATACATGTCCACACTTCAAAACACTTTTAATTCGAGTTCAGTTTAGCTGCAGACGTCGTCATGAGCTCGGTCAAAATTAAATATCGCGATTTGTGTGAGCGCTCGTGGGCGGGATACAAAGTTCAATGTGTTCCTTCGACAAAATCACCCCGAACTTGACGAGGAAAACATTTTCTTAATTGTGACAACTCTAAGCAAGAGTTTTTTGCCTCATTTTAATAAAAAAAAAGATAAGGTTAATCGGGACCGTGCGAGGTTCAAAAAAATATTCAGTGAGTGGATGGAAAATAAATATGTTTTTAACATACCAGACTCGGAATCCGATTATGGTGATTGCGGTGAAAGAAACTAGAGGAATAAAATTCGCAGCCTTCAAACATCGTATCAACAAAGCTTGATTAACGCAGCTGCGACACATGAAGACCAAGATAAACCTGAAGCTATGTCAGCCGATCAGGCATTGGCTATATTTCTCAAAGCCAACCTGACAAAATATCAGTACGAGGTGATTCGACAAGCGCTGAAAAACCATGGGTGTCATGTATTCCCAAGTTATAAAAAATTAATCTTCCCAAAGAAGCAGTGCTACCCTGAAAATATGCAAATTGATGAAATGATGATGAAATTGAAATGGATGAATCGTATCTTTTCAATTTGAACAACATTTGACTTTGAATCCCTGGTTTTAATATTTACATATTGTTCGGTCTTATGCTTCCTTGTTTTAGGTACTGTACAAATTATTTAAATTATATATACACTCTAAACTCTTGTTACAACTTGTTTTGATAAGGACAAAAATTTCAGAAATTTTTACTTTGCCAATAAGCTTTTATTTCCTCATTAGTTCATCAATTTTCTTCAAAATGTATATATACATTGTTGAACTTAATGTATTTTTTTGTTCTGAGTCGAATAACACTGGCTCCAGGTTTCTATGTTAATCCGTTCTTGAGATATTGAATTTTTTCCGCTTTTCAGTAGATCGGCCCCACCGTGCGGCGGTTTTGTAACCCCTAAATGGATAACCCTATGTGATCATTAGAAACTATATGAAATTATTTAATACGAAATATTTTATATCGTTCGTTATGTTTATATCAGTTTTTATTCTTTGGGATTAGAAAGGTATCATAATAAAGTTGCAAAGTTGTGGGGAGCGTAATTTATCGAATCTTGAGCATGGTGTATGGTATTCTTTTATGTTTTTATTTCATATATTTAGATTCACTGTTGCATAAAAAAGGCTAATTAATCTTACTACGTTCGCCACTTATACGAAGTTTCTAAAAGTTCGCGCTTAGTTTCATTTCATTCTGAGAGAAATATATGCAACAAATTTAGGGAATTCCACTCCGAACGCCAGTTTGCTAATGAAGGAACCAGTTATTCGTAAAACAACTTTTTTAGTATAAACCAAAATCGATGCAGCTAGTATATCAACATGAGTTGTTAATAATTATAATGATGAAAAATTGTGTAGCGTCTGGCCAGTAATAAAAAATGATCGATTCAGACGACTCTTTCGTTCCCTGAACACGGTGTTCCTACGTATACGATTATTATGGCGGAAAGTTCCATTAAACATCATTATATGGAAACTGAGCAAACAAACAAAACTATAATTTCGACATTTTCAAGTATGAAAGAATATTCCTTTGCGAAGCCTCAAGATGATGTATAATTTCTTTGTTATTTGTTTTCATTTCAAAAATTGACTCATTCATAGTATGGAAATTTACATGTTTATGCAAATGCTAGAGAATAGTTTGGTATTAATTCACGTGATGAATTTTTGGACCAGAATCATTAAGCATTTTTTGTTTATACGGCATTAGCATAAAGTAAATGGGATTTTTTGTAGTTGTGGTTTATAATTTTCTGTTTTTGGCTTAATATAAAAATAAAAACACCGCAAAACCTGTTCGAACAATATGTTGTGCTCACTTTTTAATGTATCACTCGCTTGCCTGGGCAATTAATTAAAGATGCTAATGCTATTAATTCATATAGAGTTGTTGTTTGCCGCAATGCAAAAATAGGCAGATATTTAGCAATAACGGATTTTTTTTGGAAAACTTACAAGAAATGCGGATAAAAATTCAATTAATTTAAATTCAAACTCAGAAATTACATGCTATACTAGATGTTAAGCCTATTTAAACAGTAACAGTGTAAAGGGAACATCTTCGTTGTTGATCTTTTGGGCGAATGAATCACATGCGTTTCTTCTTAAACAACACCATTTAGTTAGGTTACTGACGTCTCCAGCAAGTATTGTTTACTACAACGTAAAACCATTTCTTTTGTTATTTTGACACGACTTATAATATTTACTAGAAAACTGTGATTAACCTTCTGACTGAACCTGGTCAAGAGATATTACTTATCAACATCATGCAAATATATATGCGTAGTTAGAAATTTAACTTATCATCAATCAATGCCAAAATGTAGAAAGAGGTAAATGTCTAATTATATTGTATTTAAAAACCTGGTAAAGTCGAAAAAATTAATGAATATTATGTGGGATGACATAATATTTATTAATTCAGAATGAAGTAAAAAGAAAAGGAGAGAAACCATGGACCTAAGTGACTTTAAGTAAGGAATTCTAGGAAGCTACTTATTAAGACGCAAATGCAGGCCGTCAGATAAAAAAAAAATGTCTGATTTTTTTTTTTGAATTCTTTAAACAAACCTTTAACTAGAAATATAATAATATATCGTATATGTTATGTATATAATATATATGTTATATATACGAGTATAATATAACAGATCATCTATGAAAAATGGGTTTCAAAAACAACATTTTTCCACATTGGTTCATATAAAGATAGAATCTTGATGGCAGGTAATCTTACTCAATGAAAATAAAAGTTCTACGTAATGAAAATGTATTAAAATTGTAAAGACAAACAAATATAACATTTCGTTTTGTTTTACAAATAAATTGGTTGCATCCTTCTTTACAAACTTGCTGCAATTTAAATTTTTCGCCAGTCATCTATACGCATTTCATGAGAGTCATTTATTATTCATAATCACTTAAAATTGAATGAAAAAATTAAAAACAAAACGATTTGAACCCGGTACTGAAATTTCATGTAAGTAAATTTGACTGACAATGATTTATAAATATCAAAATTTGCTAAGATTAGGTAATACATCTTATTATAAAGAGGCTTTTCCCCACATGAATGTGAAATGTTCGGTACTCAACCTCTGTCGATGTGAACAATAATTAAATTATATTCTTTTTTATATTCGGTGGATTTTGGTGGCATTGAATGTGTTCTTGGGTAGGAATATTTCTCGCTTTGAGTGGAATGATCCCCCGTAGTTCCATTTATTTTCGATAGGTGACGCTATCCGAAATATAAATTCACATACGTATAGAAATTTCAATTTAGCAATTAGCTGTTAATCTATGAGCACAATTTGTTCAATTCATAATAATATTCATAATACTTGGGCAAATGGGCAAAACGCTATACCGAAAACAATATTTTATGTTTAATGTTTATGATTATGGTTTTGTAACTTATCAGAAGGAATATGCGAAATAAGTTAAGTTTTATAACCCAGCAAAAAAAAAATGGTAATAATTCCAAAAGAACAGTATTTTTATAGCTTCCACAAATAATATATGAGCACATTCTCCGCTTCTTGGGAAGCTCTTTTTAATTACACCAAAAGAACTGATGAATTTAAGGCAATATAACCGGCAGTCGTTGTGAGAATAGTAAACGTTTTTAATATATTTTTTTGTTTCTGACGCTTTTCTTTAATAACTTAAATTAATAAGTTGTGTGAATTCTTATTAGAAGGAGAAAATTATCGTGAAAAATGCTCTAAAGAGTTATCATTGCTTTAGAGGATTTGGTTAAAAAACACTGAAAAGGTGTCAAAAATAACAGCATCCCTCCCATGATAAGCGCGTGTTAAATTCATCGCTGATTGTCCAATTTTTTAGCACTTCTAGATCGCGATTAGCGGATCTTTTTAGATACCCTGGATGTTATCTTTTCACTGAGAATTTATGTTAAATACAGACAAACATTTGCATATTATGTTAGTCCTGCATAGCAGCTCTATGAAGGTGCAAAAATATGAATCGATATGCATCTGGCTGATGGCTCTAGTAAAAATGTGTGGACAGATGCATAGTTGGACAGATGCCTTAAATTTGCCCGGGCCAAAACTTATAAACACTTCGTCTCTAATTGCTTTCCATCGGGCTATGGACGATGTATCGGTTTTTTGTCAGATATGTGGTCAAAAATATCTAGCGTGTCGGTGTCAAAAATATCTATCGTATCGTCTTAACCCATTTGAAAAGGCAGTGAAAAAGTTATATTTTTATATTTTTTAATAATTACGATTAGAACTTAGGTGTTCTCTTACAAATTCATACAAAATGGAGTTTGCTTTCCCATATTCATCAATTAACATCACACAACTCTTTCAATTAACACTTTCATTAATGGGAAAATATTGGACAAATTCTTGGAAAGTAGAAATTTCTCAAAAGGTATGCTTAGAGTATATTTGAGCGAGATTTTCCTACTAGTCCTATCTGTCGTATCGAAAATGGCCTCTCTTCATACATACAATATCGACTGGAAAAGTGGGTTTTTCACTTCATATTTAAATTTTTGGCATTTTTTTAGAACTAAACGTAGCATTCAATTCTCAAAAAACATTTGAATTTAAATGTATACTTTTCGTTGTAATCTAATAAATATTACCACAAATATTATTGGAGAAATTATACAAATTCTCAATTGTTTGGAGGTGGGGTTCAGTCTTTGCATGAGAATTTTTTTCATACTTCACATATACGACGTTCACGGCGCTTCAACAGCCACGCGGGCGGATGGACATACTCAAACCAACATAGATTTTTACATATTAAAAAATGTTAATCTTTGTAAATTGTTGCTGGATATAAATTGAACACTTTTTTATGTAAGACTAGCCGACCCGGCAAACGTTGCTTTGCCTTCAAATTTTATTTTTATTGGAAATGTTTCATGCCAATCGGTCTATTATAATAAGAAACGTCTATATTTGCAGAAGAACTTAAAATATGTTCACTCAACCGAAATACAAAATTCTGTTTAAATACCGTTAGCAGGAGCAGAAATAATTGCTTTTTAATTTGTGCTTTGTATAGGAGGTACCACTCCCCATTGTCCAATACCGCCCATATTTGCAGCAGCACTTAAGATATGTACACCAAACCGATGTACCAAATACCGTAAACAGGAGCAGAAATAATTGATTTTTAATTTTTTGTTTGTATGGGAGGTACCACGCCCCTTTGTCCAATTGGACCGAATTGTAAATCTAAGCCATCCCGGGCACCACCCAGACGCATATACAAAAATTTATGCAAAGCGGTCCAGCCGTTTAGGAGGAGTTCACTGACAACGCCCGTACAGTAGAATTATATATATAAAGATAATCACTTTTACTTTTACGAGTCGACAGGCAAAGTAATTCACTAACTCAATCTCTTTGCAAATATCCTCTTTTGCAAGCAAAAAAAAGCCAAAATTTCAAACGTGAGTAAAAACCAACCATATGGAAGAAGTCCTAATAGAGCCTAGGAGAATCCGCAAATCCTTGGGGCTCTCTAAGTCCGCAAATTTAATTATAGGTGTTAGTGCATAATTTGTGACGAATATTATTATACATATATATTAATCATTCAACTGATGTGAGGCTAGCAAATTTTTTAAAAACCAATTATTGACATTTTCAATATGAGGCCGAATTTGAAGTTCATAATAAGATGTTCACAGCTTTAAGATTACTAGGATGCTAGGAAAGTGAAATTTTGCCACTTATTTGTATACATTAATCGAAAATCATATGCAATAGGTCAATTCATTTGGGTAGTTCGCGTTCAGTAGCAACGAAATGCAATAAGAAACCCCATTCTTGGATAGGGAACTTGTTTATTTATCCCAACAAATTTCAGAAAATAAGAAACAAATATAAATAAAAAATGTTGATGTTTAAAATAAAATCAGATTTTATTTTACGTCTTGAAATTTTCTGCTCTTTGGAACGACACATGAGATACATATGTGCATGATCTTTACTAAAAATAGTAATTGTCCATACTTATATTACATTTTTGTGGTTAGTTCTTGAAGAACGAAATGATCATATTGGCAAGAAATTGGGTTGTAAATAAAGGGTGTCCCAAAAAGAACGCAAGACAGTCAATGGTGTTTGGTATCGTGAAATGATAACCAGTTTTTTCGTGCCCAGAATTGAAGAAATGAATGTGAAGGGCATGTGGTTTCAACAAGACGGCGCCACATGTCATACAGCCAGAGAAACAATTCAATTGCTGCATCAGTCATTTCCCGGTCGTGTTATTTCGCGTTTTGGAGACCAGAATTGGCCGTCTAGATTCTGCGATTTAACACCATTAAACTTTTTTCTTTGGGGTTTTTTGAAGTCGATGGTTTAACGCGAATAAGCCGATGACGACTCAAGTCTTAAAAGAGGAAATTGGACGCTGCATTAATGAAATACCGCAAAATTTATGCAAAACGGTCATTGAAAATGTCATTAAAAGATCGTGTGTGTGCCAGCAAAGCCGCGGCGGTTATCTGCCCGATGTGTTGTTCCATCCATAACCTCATTCTGTCTACTTTACGATATAATAAAGTTTCACGATTTTGTTTTAAATATTTAAAATTTAAATTTTGCATTCTTGTTGGGACACCCTCTATATCTCCATTTCTTCGGGTGAGGTTATACACATTGATTGAAAGTTATAATCGTTTCTAGGTAAAAGGGAACGGCACGCGCTCTGTGAGCCTCGCTAAATTATATATACTTAGTATTAGAAAATTGGCACTTCAGAATTTTTTGCGGCAATTGGCCCACTAGTTTGATTTTTTTGGTGAATTTAAAAATTGCCTCCCTCTATCTTACTTTTTCAGCATTTTAAGCATCATCCCACATATGTATGCATTTTTAGCATCCTCATATGTTATAAAAAAGACTGCAAAGTTTGTCGCGTGCCTACCATCAACTCATAATAATCATCAATCATTACCAATCACCACCATAGCTAATTCACGTAATTGTAAGTTGTGCTACAAATTAATTTAACGCTTTTTGCACTTATTTGAAGTCTACTTTTGAGTACAATAATTGATTGCATGGCGCCGAAAATTCTAGCATGAATAGCTGCCGTTGAGAAGTTTGTCGGTGATCGCTTCCACTTTCAGTCATGACTGAGGAATCAATCATTGACCCATCTTGTGTCTTGTCTGATATGATTTATGTAGACATTCAATGTCTACGTACTTGTACTCGTACCTCAGTGCAAAGAACAACAAGTACATATTATGGATGGAAATTATCGGAATGGGCTAATTTACTTTTGTTTGTTTGGTTTTGGCATCGGAATTGTTTGGCATTTGGTATCATAGTGGCGTTACGTACGATACGAACGCGAATTAATGTGTCTTTCGCTTAATGCCAAATAAATAAATCGTAAACAATTTAAGATAAGTAAACAATGGCAAAAGCTGTGACGAGCGTGTTGTGATGCTAATTGTTGTGCGAGCAATCGGTTAATTTACTTTCAGTGATTAATTTCTGAATTAGTCTTCCATTTGCAAAATTTAACGTCTTAATGTTAAAAGTAAATATTTGTATGAAAGAGTAAATCGAGCGTTTTTTTCTTTTACTTGTGTACGCTATTTTTGTTTTTTCAACTATTTAAGATAAGTTTGTCACTTTGCTATGATTATCGTATTGGAAGAAATGCGGAATTGTGATTGCTGATAGGAGGAATGCATGTTGTGATATGTGATATATTATTTTAAGAATGGATGAGAATAACGTATATTATAATATCATAAAATGATAGCTTTTTATTATAACTATACGACAAATCTGGTGAAAAAGAAAAAAGTTAAAATATCGGTGGCATTGACATTACGTCCATGGACATTAAGGCACTTTTGAAAGTGACACATTCTACAGGGAAGAAAAATGTAATTTTAGAGATTTTTTAACATAAGATTTGAATAAATTCATAACAATTTAGAAAAAAAAACATAATAATTATTGGAATATTTTTAATTTAGATTCAACAATTTGCCGACAATATGGGCAAAGCTGAAATGAATTGTTTTTTTTTTTTTTTTTTTTATTTATTTTTTATTTTATTAAACACCAGCTGATACTTGAGCTAGGGAAACAGAATACGAGAAGTCTTCATCGCGAATAACTTGAAGGAACTTAAAAAACGTCCATGTTTCTCCAATTTCTTAGAGAACTGGTTCTCACTTGTTGAAGGTGCACAGAAAATCCGGAAGGTGTGATCTGAAAAAGTCATTATGGGGACTTTAGAAGGAAGAGAGATTGGAAGTTCAAAGCAATTTATAATGGAAAATTAAAAGTGGTGCAATGTACACATAATGTGTCTCATGTGAAATTAAAAAAAAATAAGGGTGCACGAATAGAAAAAGAAGGTGAAGTTAGTCAAAAAATCGGCGCCGATTTTTTGAGTCAGAAACATCTCTTCAATTCGTTCGGGTTTTACCTCAAAAAAATTTACGTTCATTGGGCTTTTTGCGTATTATGTCCGAAATCGTTGGAGATATAAAAACAGAGTATGAAAAATCGTCTTCTATTATGGTTCTATGATAAAATGGCTTATCGATATGCTTACATTTTCCATATTCTGAAAAGAAATTATTTTCTTCGAACAACAATTTTAAATCTTGGAGAGTATTTGGATTCTTCGGCATTCCGTTATTGCGAATTCGATGCAACTGCCTCTTAATTTTTGGAAAGCATACAGAGGATGCCAGTTGTGCATCTTTCATGCACCCATGGTAGCCAGTAACAAATTCACATTTAAATACTGTCTTTTCCATATTTTTTAATAGCACACTCCTTTTTCTTCTGCACTCAATAAAGATCACTTTCCAACTAAAAACTCAAGCTATTCTTTAATTGAAACGTCGCTTCGAATTTTATATGTAAATATTGAAAATAATGGTACTTTTTAAAATGTAGAAAATATTTGCAATATTGTGGACATTATGACACTTCAGAAAATGTCTTAAGGTCCATGGACTTTATGACACTTTTAAAGGGTTATAATGTCCATGGACGTAATGTCAATGGACGTTATGACATGCCACCAAAATATCACACAGAAGACTTTTCTTACGGTGCTAAATAAAAATTGTAGTCAAAAGAGGAAAAATTAAAAAAATATAATTTTTTGAACTTTGTGACGATAATGCAGCGAAGAGCATTTGTTCGTAAAGCCCAGTTCTAAATTCTTTCTTATATTATCGGTATTCAGTGCTATTGATCGGTGGCAGTAGTATTTTTTTTTTGTTTTGCAATAATTTTCTTATGATACCCATCATTTTGCAGCCATAACGGATGTCCTAACAGAATATCTACTTTTTATATTTGCAGTGGAAAACTAATTTTACCTTTTAGCTCACAATAAAAATTATTTTTAATCACAACACTAAGCAGAATCTATTTGTATTCTGTCGAAAAATAAGTATACAGAAAATAAGTGCAGTCTTCAAGGTAAAACGCTAAGGACAATCAAGAATCTGATCATAAAAACATTTATCGAATGTATTTTTCTAAAAAAAAAAAAACTTCAGTTCTCGCCGCGAATTCTCTTTTATGTTTTCTATCGAATGAAAATTGGAGCTTCGACGCGATAATTTGAATTTTGAAAAGAGAAAATAGTCAGTCAGGTGAATATGGTGGCTGTCCGATGATATTTGCTGAGTATTTGGTCAAAAATTTAAACACAATGATAGTTTTATTTGATGGTGCTTTATAGCCCATGAGTTTTCTTTATACAAATATCGCCTTTTCGACGACGTTGCTCTCTTAAACGCCGCATAATGCTCGGGTAATATTATTTACCTACCGTTCTATCTTCGGACAAGAATTCGGAGCGCACAGCACCGCAATAATCCAAGGAAACAGTCAAAATTACTTTGACTTTTGATCGATATTAACACGTTTTTTTGTTTCAGTTTAGGTGGACGGGGCACAATTACAAAAGCTTCTTGACTAATGCGTTTTATAAAAGGATCGGAATTAGCCCGTTCTGCATGCCTTTAGCAACCTTTAGGTGATTGTCGTTTTTAAGAAAATTCGGGTTCTACATAACTACTCAAGGGGAAGCGCGTTTCGTATCCAAAACATTAGGTAAAATAGTATAAATTGATTTGGGAGACACAGAAAGTTCAGCGGTTATCTCTATTGGACCTAAATGATGATTTTCAGCACAATTTCCTTCACTTTATCGATGTTAACCTCAGTTGAAGACGTTGAACGCTAACCAGAACGAGTCAGATTTTCCGGCACATCCCGACCCATTTTGAATGCACTGTACTCTCGTACACTCGTATGCACATGGTTTCAGATAAAGTCGTAAATCCTCTGTAACATTTTCGGTGATTCGGCATACCAAATTCCATTTACAATACCAAATTTAAGGTAAGGTCATTGTTTGACGTTTTTATCAATCGTAAAAACTTAAAACGTTTAAAGATGAACTGATAAATTCGAGCATCGTGGAAAAACTACATGTTAGATCGCGCTTAAACTCCGTACCGGTATAAAGAGCATTTGTGCCTATTTAGCGAAAAAAAGAATCCTTTTTTTGGCGGAATGTATTTCAATATCCTAGAAACTTTGTGATTTGGTGAACTTTGCAGAACAAAAAACGACGCAACACGCCAGAATAGCGTGTTGAAGATATCGCACAGATGACCTATTTTTTGATCTTAAACAAAAAATGGCAACAAATGTAGTCAAGGAAGGAAAAATCGAAAAAAAGGTAAACTTTGTAAGTTTTTTTTTTTTAAACAGATTGTTCAGAAAGTTCTGAACCAATCAACTTACTAAGGTAACCATTTTTGAGTGCGTGATGCCTCGTAAGGCAAAGCCTAATACATTATTTCACGTGAAAATTTTATTCAGTATTTCAGACACGGTGTTAGTTACAGAAACAGTATTTCATACCATGGTTCTCATTTTCCAACAAAGTGAGTGTTCTATCTGAATGCTTTTATTACTTGCAATGAAAATCCCATTTTCAAGCTCATGATAAAAACGGTTTCGCTTCGGAACAACCAATAGAAGGTATTCATTTATTATTATAATAATATTTTCAAAATGGAAAACAATATGGAGCTGAAAAAGAAACTTCATAAAAATATGCCAAGATTAATAATATGCATATACAGGTATGTTCCAGATTCTACTTTGAAGTAAAAGTAATTTGTAATCACTTCAATTTGACACTTGGGTGTTCTGTATTTTACTTTTTACTTTTCATTTCTGTTTTGTTTTTGCAAGTAAACATGTAAGTATAATAAATAAAAGTGGTCAGATTCCTTTGGCTGAATAAAAATTTTCCTTGTTTGAAGGGAAAAACACAAGAATACATTAATGCTACGTTTTATGCAAAACAATCCAGACCTGGAAAAAGGGGACCATGTAAAATTGGAAGAATTGTGGAACCTTTTTGCGGCTTAGTAATGCATCCTACTACACCGGGAATACCAAAATTTTGCATGAAGTAGAGCTTAGACAAATTTTGTTCATCAACTGTCATTTTCAATTTAATCAACCTCGGGCAAATATATTTTTCTAGAACAGTAAGCACTCGATTTAAAATTTTGCAGGTGGTGCTCCGTGCTAAGGCCACATTAGTGTCTTTTCCGACCCCTCGTTGAAACCCTCCTTCTGCTAAAAATCTTAATGTGGCGGCAAGCTGTAGTTTTGCAGGAATGGATGACTTGGGCAGTCTCAATTTAATGCAATGTAAAATGTTGCGAAATGCATCTTTGTTGATGCGATAATTTTGTAAAAACCTAATAGTTTTTATTAAAAGTATATAGTGGTATAAGTATATATCTGTGGTCACAACCCATAACAGACTAAGTCTGTTTTTCAATATTTTCAGTACAGGAGTTTAAAGTTTTGAATCTTCACTGAAAATCAGGAAAAGGTATTTTTTGGAAAACTTTGCTACAGATTCCAAGGAAACGAATTTCTTTACTTAGTTGTTAACAAAAAATAGTTGTTTATTCTCGCAGTCAAAAGATATTATCGAAAAAGACACTTAGGCTCTTATGAATTGTTGAACGAAAGAAAGGCAAAAGGTTCAAGTTGAGTTAGGCTATTATTCCAGATTAAATAAAAAACTTTAAGTTTGGACAAAGACCTTAACTCAATTTATGTTTATCAAAAAAACGAAATTGTAATTCGGAATAAGAGCTTAACTCAAGTTAGGAAAATAAAATTGTTTCTTTATTTTTTTTGGATTAACGACTTAAGTTGATTTAGGCAATAATGAAAAAATAATGTTTATATTTGTTGTAATCCTAAATTGACTTAGGCAGTTATGCCAAAACGGTCATTTAGAAAAATAACTTAAGCTATTAGGTTTTTTAGGATTAATTGCCTTCCCAGAAGAGATACAAACATGAAAAATTTAGAGCAAATAAATTTAGGTACGCTGAATACGATGGTGCTAATAACTCAATTGTGTCCTAACTCGAGTTAAGCTGTTACGGGTTGTGACCACAGATATAATATCGCCCATATCCAGAGGATTTGAGTGATGCCGCAAAATTCGCCTTTGTAATTTTGCTCGCGTATTCATTGGTTTGGTATACAGTGGACACTAACACCGCATTCATTATTTATTTATACTTTATTTATTTATTTGTCCTTATTATTTATATATCCTCTAATTTTATGCACAAAAAATCACAGATAGTAGTTTTAATAACTAAATTTTATTTTCAAGTCAATGTCAGCTGTTTACAATTTCTGTTTTCGAACTTCATTTCATATGAGAAAATGAAACAACAAACCGCTTCATTTGCAGAACATCCAAAACAAAATGTTGACTTTTCAAATCGTATTTTACTTTAACTCCACTACTTTTTTGGAACATACCTGATAGTAAAAAAAATTCACATGAGCTGAATACGAACCTTTACCTGCTTATTGCAGGGATAGCGAGGAGGATAGCGAGAGCAAATTAGGAGTGTGTGAAAAGAGGGTTCACAGAGCACACTAACAAATTCCCCTAATGTGTTTTGGATAACTCCTTTCAGTTAAAGTCATTTATCTGTAATTTGACTACAAAGCATTTTTTTTTTTTTAAATTACTTAAGTAGGAACTATTTATGTTATGTGTGACATACAGACACATAAATTATGTTTTCTTTACGAAAAAAATCCAAATTTTTCCTATAAAATATTCATAAGCATGCGCGTATTTGTGTTAATAAACAAGCCGTACTGTTGCGTGAAAACAAAAAAAAATTAAAATTTATACACACGGGAAGAGAATACAAGTGCGTTTTATTTTTTGTTTTGTTTTTATTTTTTTTTTTTTATTATTTTTTTTTTTTTTTTTTTTGGTACCGGTCTAGAGCACAAAAAATATGTGTTGATGTTATTGCACTTTTGAGTGTTGAAAAAAAAGTGTATGCACTTGTTTTAAGGGGTTGCGCCAATTTCAATATGAATGAAAAACTCCTCCAATCAAACATATCAATTTACATGAAGCCAAAAAGAAACCCTCTGAAAAGATGATTGCTTTAAAATGCGGAAAAAAATGTCCATTCCTTAAACGAAAAGCGATCCAATTAAAGTTCTTTTGGACACCGTATTTACTAGCAACGAAGTTCGTTTACATTGAATATCTCACAGCGTTATTGTTTGATTATTTGCTCCAAGCTAAAGCCAACAAACAAAAACAGACTGTTGTCTCGTATGCCGCTAACTATTTAAGTCAATTACAAAATTGAATAATTTGACAGTACGAAATTGGCCAGGCGTTCTGCTACCCCAAAGCTTATGTGCATTCCACCATTGGATAGATTTACCGAGAGCTAAATCGCCCTCGACTTAACTCATGTTTCGGCTTAAATATATTTCTAGTATTTTATAATATCCACGCTCAGATTCCGGAAAGGTTAGTTCCTTTTAGTTGTCAAGTTAAGGAAAATGTAGCGAAAATGAGTTATTTTATGGATATAGTCCTTGAATACAGTATAATTTTCCCACTAGGCCAATTTTGCTACTTGTGAGACTTGCGGCCCCCTGAGCCATGGGCTCATTATCAGATAAGTGGGCATGCCAAAAACTGAACTTCACTAAAAGCAATGAAGGTGTTTTTCTTTTGATGTGCCAAAAAAAAACATAACCTGGAAGGAAGCGGGCGAGTCTGTTTCAAGATTTTGTAAATCGGTTGAACTACATCCAGTGGTCTGTTTGGCTGACTGACATATAGATACGATAACTGTCTTTAGACTTTATAAAACTCGATAAAACCTGAAACCGTAAATTTTCACAGATTTGGTGATTGTAGTGATCTCAAGATCTGTATATTTTATTACTATATGAAAATGTTTAAAATGTGAACATCTCAACCGAAGGGTTAAAAGTATATACCATTCGATACGGTCAAAAAGGTACACCCAGAAGTAATCGTTTAAAGTACCAAGTATTTTTTGACTAAACACGCTTCATGACTTGTCATGTCATGTTTGTGGATATAACAATTGCAGTAAATCTTCATGAAACTTCTTGAAACTGGCATTGCTTGAGATTTTTTTAAATCGTTGCCGGGTACTGCAAATGGTATATATTGGTTCTAATCTTCTGGTACCTCCCATACAAATTTAACGATTTTCCGAAATTCAACTTCCTCCCTTACTGTGCAACTTCTCTTCTGTAAGCTTCAACAATCCCAATTTTTGCCCCTTACATTACTTCATAATTCCCGATACAATTGAAAGAAAAAATGGACTGATCAACACCACCTCCTTTGGGTGCAGTGGTGTTGTCACGCCCACTACAAATTGACCAATTTAACGAAATTTAATTTTTCCCTGTAATGCATAACTTGTAGCCTAAAGTTAATTAAATTTTTCTCAATTATATTGTTTCATAAGCAACTGATGCTTTTGAGCATGCATCAGGTATGTATTACTATATTTTTTTAACGCAGTTTTTTAAAAATCGAATCGATATCACGCCTTATCAATTCATTCTCCAATTCCATCGACCTCTTCGGTTTTGTCATTGTTGGTTGGATGTTTTGTCTTAGTTAAAGGAAAATTAATTAATACACAATACACTTGTCTGAGACCGCTTTTGCAATTAGATGGCTCAGTACAAAAATTATAGAGATATAGCATCAAAAAGAGGTGCTATAAGTCTATCTATATTCGATGAATCATCAGAAAATCCAACAACAAACGTGGACGGGGTCCGGGTATTTAAAATTTAGGAATTAAACAATTTGGGATTCCCACCTCTTTGAAATGTTGTTTATCGGTTATCCTCATAAAAAGAGGTCACCGTGACGTTGTTGCTATTTGAAATGCGTCCTATTAATAGCTTTCATAAAAGGAGATCAGATCAAATATTTGCCTTGTCTGAGACCGCTTTTGCAATTGGATGGCTCAGTACAAAAAGTATAGAGATATAGCATCAAGAAAGAGGTGCTAAAGGTCTATCTATATTCGATGAATCATCAGAAAATCCAACAACAAACGTGGGCGGGGTCCGGATATTTAAAATTTGGGATTCCCACCTCTTTGAAATGTTGCTTATCGGTTGTCTTCATAAAAAGAGGTCAGCGTGACGTTGTTGCATATATTAATACTCGTGGTGAAGAACCTGCGGATTATAAAAATGTTTGTGCTCACAAAAAAAATTGGACTCTCATAGGCGACACGACCCCTTTTGAAACATGTTGCCGAACAAGTTGTAGTGCAGCGCAGAATCTTTATGCCAAAATCTCCTCACACTCTCATTAAGGAATAAACGTGTGTACGATTGCCGGATAACAAAACAATCTTGCAACAAACTCTGTGTAGAAACAAAAAACGAAAACAAAAAAATTTAAGAAAAAAAACGAACAAATTTTGTCCGCTCCTTTAAAGCGCATGCTCATACCGATCAACTTTTCGTAGCCGCTCTGGCTCTGGTGCTGTTAAGTTCCGTCACATTTCTAGCTGACAGAGTGAAAAGCAATCGTGACTGGTTGGTTAGAGGAACTGGCGAGAGCGCGAATATCTTTCAGTTGCAAATCAGCTGCTGGTATAACAGATACCCGCCGGAAGCCGTACACGATGAAAGGAATGAACGTCGCTCGTCTCGGCCATTGTTTTAACGTTCTCGTTGTTGGTTAACAAAAATTTACGTAGTGATTAAAAAAACAACACAATTGGTGTTTTTTTTTTTCTCATACACATGTATGTTGGTAGCGATACTGACTGCTAAGCTGAGAACATTTCAAGAAACCCGAATGCAAAATAAGAAAAAAGTGGAAACCACAATTTCGCTGCTCCAAACGATCGATGACATATAAAACGTGACAACAACCCGGTGTTGATACTCATTCAGTCAACAAATGTCTCGAAAGTAGTGCCACGGTAAACGCGGAATTTTAAATCTTATGATTAGAATTGATCCTGAAGGATTAGCATTCTTGGGTTTTAAAAATAAATACAAATAAATTGCTTAAGACTAATTAAGAAAAAAAAGGAAGAATTTAATTTAAAAAAATATACAAAAGAATCCATTTAATTTAACCAACGTACGAATACATATTTTTTCACAACGAAAGCACAACAGATTTGGAAGAAATCGCGCAAAATTTATATAAAAAGAACGAATGAAATTGAAGACAAAAGAAAGTAAAATATTGTATAAATAGCAGGCCCACAAAAATAAACAAAAAAGACCAATTTTCGACTCACGCGCCTATAAGTGACCAATATATTTGCATTCAAAAATATTTCTTGTCGGCGTTTTTTCTTGATTTTTCATTATTACTGTTGTGCGAATGAATTATTGACTTTCGCTTGTTTAATAAAAGAAAAGCCACAGCCACACGAACAAAAAGACAATTTAAAACAAACAGAGAACGAAAAGGAAAAAACTATAAACTAAACGGAACATAAATTGGGACCATCCCCGGCGGTAAACAAGCATCTGGTTGATATTATAGCGCTCACACGTCGTCTTGTTTAAACAATTAAAAGTTAGCCAAAACCACACACACAAGAGACAGCAACAAATTTTGTTTATTTTGTGGCAATAAAAATCATTTTTATTGTCATCTACAACTTTTGTAAAACAAATTGCTATTGATCTTTGATCAGTCAGTCGACTCAATCGATTAATCAACGCTACTTGTAACGCCATCATCAATCAGCATCACCATGGAAATTGAAAATCTTACACAAATGTTAGCAAATAATCACACATTTGCTAAAAATGATGCGATTATTATGGAATCATCACGTTATACGGTAAGTAATAAATGGTAATTGTTAATCATGACGACAGCAATGATGCTGTGAAATGCAAAAATAAAAGCGACCAGAAAAATGAAAAGTCAAATTTCTTCTTAAATGTGATGACAAATTTATAAATGCATTTCCACATTTCATAAATTCTTTTAGTCATATGATTCGTAGAAGTCTAATGATCTAGAAATTCAAGAATTCTTCTGCCGAAGAATGCTCGTTGTCACGTTGTCACCAACAATTTGATAAGAATACCAATAAGAACATATTTGAACAGTTTGATGTTTTGATAGAGAGTCCAATATATGAAAGTTTTTCAATTAATTCGTTAATAATTCATAGGAAAACATAAAGCAATGACTGTAATAACAAAGCCCCATTGTAATGATGAGTGCCATTACAATTTGCTGAGGTTACTTGATCGGCTTAGCTATAAAATCATAATAACAAATTTTGAATTGTAGATTTTCAATTTTTTTTTGCGATTTTGGAAAAAGATGCAATTTTTTTAGAAAATAGAATCGCGATCGTATATCGCCAGATATTAAAAAATCAAAATTTATCCCCTTGGAAGAATAGTTTGTATATTTGTCAGTCGAATTATGGATTCTCCAAAAATTGTCGTTTACAGAAATTCCAGTCAGCTAAACTGACTTACATATATCTGTGGTCACAACCCATAACAGCCTAAGTCTGTTTTTTAATATTTTCAGTACAGGAGTTTAAAGTTTTGAATCTTCACTGAAAATCAGGAGAAGGTGTTTTTTGGAAAACTTTGCTACAGATTCCAAGGAAACGAATTTCTTTACTTAGTTGTTAACAAAAAATAGTTGTTTATTCTCCCAGTCAAAAGATATCATCGAAAAAAGACACTTAGGTTCTTATGAATTGTTGAACGAAAGAAAGTCAAAAGGTTCAAGTTGAGTTAGGCTATTATTCCAGATTAAATAAAAAACTTTAAGTGCGCCTAAATTGACATAAAGTATTATTCTATGTCAAAATATTTCAGATTCGATCTCTTATGTTGAGTTAAGTTGTTATTCCTATATAAGAATTCATAAAGTTTAAAGACTTAACGACTTAAGTTGATTTAGGCAATGATGAAAAAATAATGTTTATATTTGTTGTAATCCTAAATTGACTTAGGCAGTTATGCCAAAACAGTCATTTAGAAAAATAACTTAAGCTATTAGGTTTTTTAGGATTAATTGCCTTCCTAGAAGAGATACAAACATGAAAAATTTAGAGCAAATAAATTTAGATACGTTGAATACGATGGTGCTAATAAACTCAATTGTGTCCTAACTCGATTTAGGCTGTTACGGGTTGTGACCACAGATATATTCAAAAATCTAGAATATTGCAGTCTGCTAATCCGGAATTACAGAGGAAAAATTGAATTTCGAAAAATCGGTCAATGTCAATTTAGGAGATATCAGGGCGTGACAAAGCGATCCTTTCTTCAATCAGTGTTAATGTGCACCAAATTTTACTGAATGCATCTGAAAGAAAGGCATAAACCCAATATTATATGGATCAAATCGGTCGTTTTATGCAAGCCAGAAAAAATTATATATCCAGAGAAATTTAAGAATTGCCTAGAAAAGGTGATAATAAATGTGAAAACTACAGAAATTGAAATATTAAGTCTACAATTGAAGACGTGAGAATGAAAAGTGGATATGAATCAAAAAGGTAATTTCACAAGAGAACAAAAGAAAAACAGTTTATATCTAATTGAGTTAGATTTTTTTGCTAACAATGATTTTAGAACGTTTATACACATATATGTATGATAACGAACCAGTATATATTGATTTTAAAAAATTAATTACTATGTTATGGCTTTTTCAAGATTCGGATATGTCCTATTTTCATACTCATTTTTAGATTTTTTTAATAGCAGCTGGATACAAAGGGTATACTATTAAGAAGAAATATACATACATTAAAACGTTTTATTTTGAGACTTTTCCAGTTTTTTTTGACATTTTCTGACATTTTTTGAGAATTTGACAATATTTTATTGTATTTTATAACGTTTAACTTTATTCTGAATCAGATTCGTCGTCTTCAGTCACGCTTTCTTCTGGAGCTTCACCTTCTGGAATAACATCACTGCGTGCCTTTGTCAAATCATGGTACCAAGTTAAGAATGCTTCAGGGATATACACTTCCAATTCTTTCATATTTTTTAGCCACTTTTCTTACTCATTGAATACTAGATATGATTTTTTCGTATAGCTATTGACATCTAGCAGCAATAATACGAATCGGAGATGTACAATTTTCATACCTAACGATGCGTTAAGTAACAAGGAATAGTAAACTTCATAAAACACATTTCAGCCCAAAATGGTTCATATCCACTTTTCATTCTCGTGTCTTCAATTTGAGAGCTATATTACTAAGCATTTGAAAAATTCCTATTTGCATGGTGGAAGTTAATTTTTAACAATACTGTTTTGATGCAAAACATTTGTTCCGGATTATTGATCTTTTCTGTAGAATAATTTACAATGTGATGCACTTAGAAAGGCTCAGAAGAATTTTTCTATATATACAGTGGGTCACAGTTTATTTTATGTAGTGCAAAAATTAAATTTTATGGCTCCATAACTTCGAAATTAAAAAAAAATTTGGAAAAAATGTCGATGCCGTTTGAAAGAAAAAATACAAAGTTAACAAAGATATTAAATTTATTGGTAATGTTCATTACCTTAATGCTAAGGAATTAAAAATTACGAGGTGTGTTCAAAAAATAAGGTGAATTTTAAAATTTCGCGGGCTTCGTACATTCGACTTTCGATTATTGTTTTTTTTTTATGTTGGTACACTCGTCTCGAAGATATGTTGACGGTTTTATCCATACAGCATGTTTAGTTTGTTTGTGAGAGGTATAAATAAGACAAGTGTTTTGCGTGTTCGGTGACTTTCTGCTATCGAAAAAAATGGATCACAAAAGGTTGCATCAAATTTTGTGTAGAAAATGGAATGAAATGCTCAAAAACTCTTGAAATGTTGACAGTGGTATACGGTGAGAGTACTCTGAGTCAAAAAAAAAATGTTTACAAGTGGTACAAGCTTTTCACAGAAAAGCGCCGCTCTGGACGCCCCAGCAAATCAATAGCCGATGAAAATGTTGATAAAGTGAAGAAAATTGTTATGGAGAATCATCGAATCACAATTAGAGGAGTTGCTAAGGATGTCGGCATATCGGTTGGCTCATGCCATGCAATCTTTTCGGAAATTTTGGACATGAAGCGTATGGCAGTGAAGTTCGTTCAAAAATTTCTGATATTTGACCAAAAACAACGTCGCATGAGTATCGCTAAGGTATGGTTGAATGACGTCAGCGATGATCCAGATTTGCTTAGAAGGGTTATAACTGGTGGCGAATCATGGGTATATGGTTATGACATCCAAATCAAAGCCCAATCGTCCCAATGGAAGAGTCCAGGAGAGCCAAGGCCAAAAAAGCACGCCAAGTTCGATCAAATGTCAAGATTTTGCTCACTGTTTTCTTCGATTACCAGGCGTAATCAGGATCAGGAAGTATTGCCTTGAAGTTATGCGCAGTTTGAGTGAAGCAATACGAAAAAACGCCCGGAATTGTGGAACAACAATTCATTTCTTTTGTATCATGATAATGCACCCGCTCACTCATCTTTGCATGTGAAAAAATAACATCGTTGTCATGCCTCAGCCACTGTATTCACCAGATTTGGCCACCTGTGACTTGTTCTTTTCCCAAAATTGAAGAGACCCATGAAAGGACGGCGTTTTGCAACGATTGAGGCGATAAAAACTGAATCGCTGAGAGAGCTCAAGGACATACCAAAAAGTGCATATCAGAACTGCTGAGGAGTCTACTTTGAAGGAGACAAAAGAGAAATTGATGAATATATAAATGTTTTTTGAGAAAAATGGAAATTCACCTTATTTTTTTAACACAACTCGTATAAAAATAATACAAATATATAAGTTACAGCTTATTTTATGCAGATATTTTTACAGTTAGAAATATACAAATTCTTTAGGTTTTAATAATTGGAATGTTCCCTTTTCTGGTCTATAACAGCTTTAAGACGGGTAGGAATAGAATAAAATAGTTATTTTGTAATTTTTGGTGATATTATACTCCATTCGAACTCCAGAACCCGTTTCAGATCATTTTTGTTGGATATCTAATGGTTTCTGATATTTTTATCCAATATGGCCCATAAATTTTCAATGACATTCAAATCCGGTAATTGTTCTGGTGGTGTCATCCAATGTGGGCAGTTGTACACCACGCCTGAACAATTCCAGATTTATGTATGGTTGGGGTCGTTGTTCTGGTCAAATCGAAAATCGGACCGTATGCCTAAATCTACCGCACTTTGGTGCAAGTTATCCTTTACAATTTTAAGATATTTAAGCTTGTCCATTGTGGATTCGATAAATGCTAATTTTTCAGTACCAGCAACAGACACACAGGCCCATACCATAACGCTGCCACCAACCTGCTTCACATTCGTCTTTAAATGTTCCTTATTGAGCTCCGTATTTGCCTTCCACCATACGTAGGTCCTGCCATCAGATCCAAATAAATACAATTTTGACTCATCGGAAAAAATAACTGAGTATCAGAAGTTCGGGTCCTTGGAAAGGTGATTCTTGGCAAAGTTAAAACGGCTTATTGTGTTTTTGGTGCTAACTCTCCACATATGGCAACTCTTCCATATAATTCGTTATCTCGAAAAAACCAGCGGTTCTTCGGTTTCGACACTACATTTTTTATCAAGCCCTTTTTGAACTTCTGCGGTCAATTTTGTGGCCGAGAGTCTTAGCTTTGCCAAGACTGCACTATATACCGCTCGTCAGCTTCAGTGATAACTTTATTTGGTGTTTGCCTGCCTTTATCAATCACCCGATTCTCATGCAGGAATCGCTCAATTATTTTCTGCACTGTAGAGGGATTGATATTTACCATGAAACCAACTTTTCGCCGTAAATGTCCGTTCTTAAAGTGGTGAATGATCGATTCTCTTTGTTCTAAAGTCGTGCGAGGGCCCATTTTTTTGCATGTGATCGTTTCCAGCAACAAAATCTGACTAATCACAAACAAAAAGCAATCATAGAAGAATAACAGAGGGTGAGACAAAAAAAATACTGTTCATCCTCAGTTGCAGAGAAGTTAAACGATACGTCAAAACGGGTGCACAAAATTAGCTGTGACATTGCGCTTTGATGTGTAATTCGTTTTCTTCATTCATGGGATCGGAGCCGGGGCGGGAAACATTTTTATTTATTGTTTTACATTCGCCGACTAAAAACAACATTTCTGCAGTCTTCTTTCTTCCAAACTCCTTTCAGCATAAAAGTTATAGAACCTAACAATTTTATGTATGCACAGCATAAAATAAGCTGTGACCTACTGTATATACATATTTTATATATTTTGTTCATATCTCATGAACTAAAACAGACCTAAAAATAGGGGACTGCATCCGGCAGAAACCATTGTTTGACGCTATAACCAAACTTAATCGAAATGTGTTTATGAGCTGGAGTCACTCCCTGTTTTTTCTGCATAATATCACTGAAACTAAGCAGAAATCACTGTTTGACACTATAACCAAACTTAGCCGAAAAGAGAATATGAATGGAGTCGCTCTCTGTTTCCTCTGCTTAATATCACTGAAACTGAGTTAGAAACAAAAATATTAGTTCACCCAAAAACAAACCAAAATTAAACTAAATTGTTAGTTTCGTTACTACATAATTAACGTTTACTATTGTAAAAATTCAAACTTAATTCAAAACACTAAATATTTTGAATAAAATATTTGTATTTGAAAAAATTTATTTTGAAATTTTAATTCACATTTGACATATTTTAATCATGCAAATAGTGTAAACAAAATTTTCTGATAACTTGTTAACATATTATAAAAAATATTATTATGGCAATGTTTAGACAATTGAAAATAAATTAATATTTATAATAACATTTATTTTGTCACCTGCCGTATGATGAAAATGAGATAATTATCGTCAAAATTGTGAATTGAATTTCAGTCATCCCTATGTGACAATTTCCGTTAAGTAGTAAACTGTTATTTTTTGCAAAAAAAAAAAAACAAACATTAATGATTTGTAGGTGACAAAAATAAAAACTGTCGAAACATGTGCGCAATTATTTAGACAATTATTTATTGATTAAAATGCATGCATTTAGCAAATAACAGCGTAGCGTAGAAAAGTGCAATTACTACAAACGCTGAACACACGTTAACGAATGTAGGCAGATACGTTTTAACTACATGTTATTATTTTAATGCATTGGAATTTAAATTAACTCAAATTTTCGAAAAGTAATTTTAGCTTTTTTTACTTGATTTCTCTAACTCTCAAAGGCAATTTTTTGCAACGATAGTTTGCGCACATAATGGATAATAATCGAAACAAAACACTGTTGATAGTTATGGACATCCAAATTTGCTATGGCGATTATTAAAAATGGTATGAGAAAATTGCTGGAGGCGGTTTAAGATTTCCAAAATAATGTTTATTAAAGACACAGAATGCAACACGTGGTTTATTACGTAGCAAAATAGGAGTATCCTCTCGGTTACAAAAAGCGTTTGGGATAACTTCTAGCGTTAATTCCTTTCGAAGTTTTATAACCCAAGACATGTGGCAATGAGATATGTCATTGCAGTTTCATTTATTTTTCCTTGATTTTTTGATTCGGCCGACATCTCTTTAAGCGCAAACTAAAAAAATCTACTCAATTGCCAAATTAAACATACGTTTATGTGGGACAAAACTATTTGTTCAATCTACCCATCTACATAAATATTCTTTATACTGGCTTTTAAAATGCAAATCTTTTCATGAAAGGCTTTATCAACCCCTTTTTTTATAGAAATTTGTTTAACAAAAATATGTATTTCTATTGAAAAAAATTCAAGATTTCTTTGGCATGCACTATAGGAATACATAGTTCTAATGTGGATAAGGTATTTGTTGTTGAATTTGAAGGCGAACATTTAGTATTATTATTATTTTTTTTAATTCTCACTGAAAGAATTTTCATACTAATGCCTAAAATTTATCTGTTTTACATTGATTTATATTTTTCGAAATAAAATCTTAAGTCATTCAAAATCTTAGTTAAATCCTCTGCATTATTTCTCATATGTTTATGGTCAAAAAGAAAAAAAATATTTAGATATAACAGTAATTTCAGGCTTTCGTCATTACTTGGTAAGAGCAAAGAAATTTAAAAAATTTAAGAGCAGTATGAAAGCCCTTTATATAAAAAACAGTTCCGAAAATTCAGTCAGGTGAGCTGACTTATAAAGGGTGTCCCAACAAGAACGCAAGATTTAAATTTTAAATAAAACACAGATATTGTTTCTCTAGGCACGAAAAACTGGTTATCATTTCACGATACCGAACACCATTGACTGTTTGCGCTTGACATGCCTCATTTTCATAAAAAACAGGTCCAATGATTCCTCCAGCCCAAAATCCACACCACACAGTGACACGTTGAGGATGCATTTGCTTCTCGTGTCACTCGAGGATTTTCCTCACCCCAAATGCGACAATTTTGCCTATTGACGAAGCCATCAAGATGGAAATGGGCCTCGTTACTGAAGATGATTTTATCGACAAAATCAGCATTTCCATGCTGTCTCTCCAATACTCAATTAACGAACTCCCTTCGCTGTTCATGGTCACCTGGCTTCAGTTCTTGAGTCAATTGAACTTTGTATGCATAAAGATGCAAATCTGTCGTCAAAATTCGCTGCATAGTGGATTTGGAGGCACCAATTTCCTGAGCTCGGTGTCGAATTGAGGTGGATGGAGTTTGAGCGACATCATCACTTACAGCTGCGACATTTTCGGTCGATCGACCTGGTCGAAGGCGCGTTGTAGTCTTTACATCACTAACAGATCCAGTTTTGGCAAATTTATCCACTAACCTCTTTGCAGACAATTTTACAATGAGAATGCGTTGTTCATTCGTGTAGCGCTCCATTTTTACTAATCTCGTACCTTCTACTAGCAAACAACAACAATTGTTCAAATGCCAAACAATGACTCTTCGAATGGCGCCAAATTTAAATCTTGCGTTCTTGTTGGGCACCCTTTATATACCTTCATGCCACATCCTTTTGAGTTGCTGCAAAAAATACTCGGAATTAAATCGCAATAAAAAAACCAAATTGGAACTTTCTGGTAAATTCAGAAGGGCCAGAAATTTTTACTGCAATAACTCGCCAATTTGCGTTTGTGGCACTCTAAGGAGTGCCACTTATTTTCACTCACAATACTAAATGCCTGGTAAGAGTTAAGGTATACGAATATAAATCAGTTGAACGAAAAATACGAATATAAGAATATACAGGGTGGCGCATCAATTGTACTACAATAAGAATCATAAATAACTTTTTTTTATCAATGTACTTCATTTATTTTTGTTTATTGTATAGAAAACTCAATTCTATATAATATGTAATTCTAGTGTATAATTCTATATATATATATAATATTCTATATATATATATAATTCTATATATATATAACTAATTGGTTTTGAAGATGATAAACCGTAAATAAGCTCCAAGCTCATTCACGCATATGCGACACCTGATCAGAAAATTATTCATTGCGGAATCGCCTCAATTATTGTGTTAATGGACTGCTTAAATTCAGTCAAATTCCCTGTTTAATTGTTTATACGTCTCACTTGGCATAACACCATAAAAAACTGTTGGGGCGGTCAAGTCAGGTGACCTTTTGGAGGCCAGTGGAAAGTGGAGCTTTAGGATATTAATTTTCGTTGGAGCTCCGCCATAATCGGCTTGGCTCCTCCTGGAGCCAAATGCTGTTGAAACGGATACGTCTTCGGCGCAGTCCTGGATAAAAATAAATTCCTTCAACATCTTTAAACAATGGTCCGCCTTGTCAATTGCAGTTGACAGTAGCACGATTCGTGCCCCATCCTGTATAAGTTAAAGTTAATTTGTTTGGAATATATTGTACGGTCATTCTATAGATTTTTCCACAATTAACGCAGTATTATAACGCAATGTAATTAATAAGAATTTAATTATGTTCAGACTACAAATTAAGGATTATAGTGAAAAATTAAATTTCGATAAACCAGTCAATTTGTATTGGAGGTACCAGAATGGCTATGGCAATGTGGCCCATTTTCGCTTTCAGAATTTAGATTACTCAAAGCATGATGGCAGATGTGGGTATGGTGTGGGAGATACAAGATGAGGTGTGACTATTTGATTTTAAATCAGTGTAATGGATAAAACGCAGAGCTACTACAGCCCGATTAATTAGAAATTACCGAGGATTGATTGAAATTCCGAAAGTGGGTCAATTTATGAGGGAGATACTAGACTGGGTGTAGCAATGTGCTCTATTTTCATTCAGAATAAAAACGCTAAATGTGTGCTCAATTTGACTAAGTCTAGTGCTGCTACTAAAAATATATGAACCTAAAAATTTATGTGTTGACCGATATGGTCGTTTATATGGAAGATATCAGAAGGGATGGGATTTATCGGCCGATTTTCTCAGGTTTTGCAAAAAACTAAAATAATATAACGGAAAAAATTTGGGATGCTACAGGTTGCGGATGAGGAGCTACGGTGAGGAAATTGAATTTTGTAAAAACCTATGTGGGAGGTCCCAGAGGGCGTGGACCGATATTGACCATTTACAATTCCCTGCTACAATCTGGGAAAATAGTAGACCGTGCCAAGTCTTAAGAAGTTGCATAAAGATTTATGGAATTAATCGTGTTCACCAGCCAGCCAGCCAGCCAGCCAGCCATACAGACGGATATCGCTTAATCAACTTTAAATCGTCGAACACATTTCATCAAAAGTTACTTAGTGCTTTAAGATAAGTTACTTAGTGCTTTTTGAAGGTATAAATATGGTGAAAGTAAAAATATGGGATTTTGCCGCCAATCTTGATATATTATAAAATAACGCGCTGTCATTCTAATTTCAGCCTACCCACATTTCTCCTTTTAAATACGTTTTTGTTTAGAAGGAACTAGGTCAGGGATTTGAAAGCGCATTCCTTTAATTTATATGACAAAACTACAACAGCTTAAAACCAAACAATTGCATGTTTCCCACGCAAATACAAAGAAGTTAATTGATTAGATTTAACTACCCGAGTCAAGCAATACATAATGTGACACACTCAACAACTTTTAAGTTGAAACCATCATAGTTTTTGGCATTTAAATCAAGTTGATTACATATAGACGTGAACCAATGCTTTAAACTTATTATGTATGTAACCGTAGCTAGTCGTTTTTCATTCCCAAATAATTTTATTTATGTTTGGAGAGACAGTTATTAAGCAAGTTCATAAATTAAGTGTAACTTTTGTCCTCTTGAGGGTACCAGTACATCTTTTTTTGCAGCAACTATTATAGAAATTTTTTACCTTCAGAACAGCAATGTGGACATTAATTCCTACATTTGAAGTTCCCAATGGAATAATTGTTCTATCAAATTTCACTGGCTTTTACTGGTGAACTGGTATGTTGGCTTATAATTCCTTCAATTACTACGGACTATTATTCATAGTATATTTTTGGGTCCAAAAACCAACAAATTCTTGTGTTTTTGTCCAATGACCAAATATGGAAATATACTTCTAGTAGGTTTTTTTTAATTTACAATACCAAACTCTGAAGAATATTCATAAAAATTTAAACATTTTGTTTGCTTATCGTATTGAAATATTCCAAAAATATGCGCATACAAATTGCAACTTTAAGATAATCATAATACTCGTATACGATATGATGCAAAAAATATAAATTTTTTAAATATTAAAAATTGTTTTTTGGTTTTGCTTACTTAATCGCGTAGACATCAATCAATATGACGAATTGGCCCAGAAATAATTTTCGCTATCAAAGTGACTGAATTTGTCATGAAAAAAATTTTTCTTGCATTCCATGAATGAGATATGGCAGATCTTTTCACATAATACGCATTCTATTTTTGGATTCACTCAATGAACATATTTTCTAAAAGTCTAAAAGCCTCTACTCTACTAACCTTCTATAAACCTTCTATAAACCTTCTATAAACCTTCTTTAAACTCTTTGGCGATGAGTCGCTTGGAGGATCCGTATCCATTACAACTTTTTGCTTTACAAATCATAATAATACAGGGTGGGCCATAAGGGTGTTGGCGGTTTAAATATTCAATTAAAAAAAAACTACGAAACATAAAAAAAATATATTTGTATTTTTAAAAAGTAGAAGCATGGGAATTTTTAAGACTTAAAAATAATGTTGTCCAAATGGCTTTCCTCGGCTGCTTGACACTCTTGGAACCGAAGTCGCAAATTTTGGAAAACTCGTTGAAAAGTTGTTCTCGGTATTTTGTTACTTTCCTGAATAATGTTCCTCTTCAACTGCTCTAAATTGGACGGATTATTCTCGTAGACTACCGATTTGAGGTAGCCCCATAGAAAATAATCGCATGGAGAGAGATCGGGGCTACGTGGGGGCCATTTAATATCGCCCTTTTCGAAATGAGTTTTCCAGGAAAAACATTTTTCAGCAGCTCTATGGATACCCTAGCCATATGACATGTGGCTTCATCCTGTTGAAACCACATCCTCGAGGTATTGCCTTGAAGTTCTTGCAAAGCTGGCACCAAAAAGTCTGCTAGCATGTTGCAATAATTGTTCGCTCTAACCGTCATCGCATGCCCTCTTTCGTCCTCAAAAAACTATGGTCCAATAATACCGGTTGACGTTATCCCAGCCCACACGATAAGCTTAGGGCTGTGAAGTGGACGTTCATGCAAGCGTCGGGGATTAGTCTCGGACCAGAACCGACAAAAATCACGTTGTTGAAATTGTTGAACCGCTCTACCATCAAATTGACAAAGTTAAGTCGGTTATTGGCATCATCGGGTTTTAATTTTGGACTATCTGAATCTTATAAGCCTTCAAATGCAAATCACGTTTCAAAATTTGTCGTAAAGTCGTTCTTTTGACATCCAAAGACTGACTTCTCTTACGTGTTGACTGTTGCGGATTTCGCTGAACTGAAACACGAACACGCTCCACAATGTCGGCTGATTTTGCAGAAACTGGGCGACCACGAACCGTAATTGGTACTGTTGAGGCGGTTGTTTCGAACATTTTGATCCATTTTCGTATCACATTGGCGCTTGGAACTTCACTTAAATCGTGTAAACCGTGTTCATGCCGATACAAACGTCGTGCAGTAATCACTGATTTATTGTTTTCGTAATACGCTCGGACACAAAATGCACGCTGCACTCCCGTGTACGGCTCCATGGCGACTAAATTTCCAGGAAGCGGCACAGCGAACAACATATCCCCCCGCCACCCCGCGTTGCACGTTACCGAGAAATTGAAGAATTAAATCGCCAACACTCATATGGCCCACCTTGTATAATAGTATAGTAGGAAAACTGTGACTTGTATGATTTTGTTTTAATTATCTTTACATCACAAATTTCTATAAACTTTATCACTTGCGGTATTCTGAAAATACCACAATTCCTATATAGCAATTACCCATAAATAGGAAATTAAACAATGAATTCCAGACATTCATTGAGTTATCTTCATAACATTATTTTTATTAATTCACTGAGTGAGAATTTCCGTCACTGCTATTTTACAAAAAAAAAAAACCAGTTAATACATACATGAGGAGTATTTATTAATTGCTTTAATTAAATGAAATGAAATAGATATGGAAGCTAAATGAAACGAAATGCGTTTTAGGTGCTAAATTCGTTTGATTTCAACTATTTTTTAATTAGACAACAATTAAAATATTTATAATGCAACCCCATGAAATTCAATAGCTAATAGACTGTGGTATCAGCTATTTTTTTGTAACACTTGCAAGTCGTGTTAGTATTTTCGAGTTAAAGCTTATTAAAATTGCAATAATTTCATATTTTTATATTAGTTTTAAGGCTATTTAAAATATTAAAATATCGACTCTGGTGTTTGTGAAAGCACTTTTGCTTTGGCATTGTAACTAATATGCCACTAAAATTGAAAATTCGCGAATTACCTATAAAAATGTACAATTATAATTGAAAATTTTATGACAAAAGTCGTTACAGAAGATTAAGCTTTGATTACCAGTTACCTCGTGCGTTGTTGAAACAAACGAAAACATGAACTTCGTCCAGTGTTGGATGACCCCGGTGACTCAGATATTAAGTACTTCAAAAATCGGCTTAACATTTCAGTAATGGTTGTTGTGCATATAGAAGGTCGACCTGGTTTCACTTATTTTTTTATAGAGACGTTTTCAAAGTAAACAATGTTAATTTATGTTGCAAATTGTATTTGGACTGAATAATTATTGATTTAAATTAGAATTAAAAATGTAATAACAAAGTTTTAATCCAACCTAATAATACTAGATTAACCCCTGCTTCACTGATGTCAAAGCTAGAAAAGCAGCAAAAAGAAAATATGCAATAAAAAATTGTTCCCATTCATTAAATGCTGAATTTTGTTATGTTATAGGTTCATTAAACTGGGGAATCTCATGCATATATTTAACTGATTTGGTCCTTTAATATAAGATATGGCAAAAAGAAATACATTATTTTTCCAATAGATGGCTTTAATAATGGCTGTATCTCTCGCTGTACAAGTGCAATCTGTTTACGATAGATGGCTTTAATAAACTGTATCTCTCGCTGTATAAGTGCAATCGGTTTACGATAGATGGCGTTTTCGTAAGATTTCGTGCCCAAAAATCTACTCAGACAGTTTTCTGATTGCTTGAGTAAGTATTGTTTGAGTATACGTCAAAGGTGGACACCAGCAAGCATAAAATACGCCATGTTTTACAGTTTTTCTTCGATGAAGGCGAGAACGAAAGTAAGATAGCTGAAAATATGAATAATGTTCACGGTCTTGATAGTGCAATATCCAATCAAGGATAATTGTTGTTTCGTCGAATCCGTTCTGGCAATTTTGATGTCAAAGAAAGCTCAATTGTCAAATTGTCGATACAATAGAGCTAAAATGTTGCACATAAGACCAACTGGAATCATTTGAATAATATTGAGTACGAAAAGAAGCTGGTGTATAGGCGTCATACGAGTTAACGCATAATGCCCTCAAGGATCTAACTTCCAACAGAGAATCGCCGCTAAATCGTAGCAAAATCGGATCATTCTTGAAGCGGATGATGACTGGTGATGGAAAATGGATTACTTACGACAATTTCAAAAGGAAACGTCCGTGATCGAATCGCGATGAGTCGGCGCAAACGGTGTACAAGCCAGCATTGACGGTCAGGAAAGTTTTGCTGTGTTTGGTGGGTGGCCTAAACTCTAAATTTGGATCCGTATTGGCAACAATGGGATCGTCGCAAGAACGCAATCGCCCAAAAATGGCAAGCTTTGCCCAATAGAAAAGGAATTGTGTTCCATCAGGACAACGCCAGGCCACACACACATCGATAGTGACCCGCCAGAAGCTGTAAGAGCTTGGTTGAGGCATCTTTATGCTTCCACATTATTATAGCCCGGACCTGACACCAAATGATTACCATCTGTTTTTGTCTATGGCGAATGATTTTGCTGGTGAAAAATAAACCTCAACAGAAGCCTGTGAAAGTATGTAGACAGTCCCAGTCTCTTGCCAGTACGGACGAGGATTTGTATGGGAGAGCCATAATGGAATTATCTTAAAAATTACAATGACTTATCGAACAAATCGGTGCATATTTGACCTATATCGGATCATTCCAACTATGCTAAGTAAAGCCATCAATGCAAAAATAATGAATTTCATGTTACTGCATGGTCTGACAATATAATTTTAGCAAATAAATTTCAAGGGGCAAAACTAAATTTTTGCGTTAGAATTTGGGTTTTCTTTTATGTAAACTCAATCAGGCACATATTATCAAATTCACTTTTATTTATCGTGTTTTCTTTCTTATTGACGCTTTTCACGGCGGTCGCTCAAAAGATAGGACGACGAAAAACCTGCCCATATTTCTTGTAACCACGCTTATTTCATGCTTATTTGCATCTGAATATTTAAGTGAACTTGTTTCTTGGAGTATACTTAAACAAGGAATTAGCTGAAATTATTCTCAATAAATTTGTCCTTAATTCTTAGAGTGGCATCGTTCAGAAAAGAACCGGCAACAGCTAATATCCTATAGACTTCTGGAGCCGCCACATCAATATAAAGTGTTTTTTTTTCGAGAGTTTTTATCAATAAATTTTTATCAGTTGAATTTTCATTTCAATATATCAAATTATGCAAAATTTTGTTATGAAATCAGATATTCTAAATCTTTAATATTCTCCAGTCCCCACATATAACTTATATCAAGTAGCGTTCTTCGGTTTTTATTTCCCATCTAGTCCTTACGATTTCGATTGAAAATGTACTCGTATAATTTTCAAAAACCTCCTGTTAACTTACAGTTTTTATATTTATTCTTATGTGCTCTTATTTTCTTTTTCATTGCAGCTTTCGGATTTATATCCAATTGCGAGACTCACCCAGAAAATGGACAGTGTTTTGAATGTTTCTTCCGATGCTACAGCAACGCCAGCGAAAACAGAAGATGCGCCCTACACCGTAGAATTGGTGACTCAAGCAGACGCTGAAGCTGTCTTAGAAATGTTGAAAACATTCTTCTTCAAAGTAAGTGCATACCATTTGCAATTTTACACGATGGTGATGAATTAAACAATTTATTGCCAGACAAATAGCAAGCGAGAGAGACTGCTGCAAGAGTACTGACCCGCCCAAAAATAAATGCAAAAAATATTCTTTTATTCCCCGCATAATTCATAAATACGCATTGAAAACTTGTTAATGGTCCAATTAAAGTTTTCATCACACGGAATTTATAACAAATTTGTTATTGCACAAACAAAAACGTGAAGAAAATCTCATTAACATTTTCTCTACAAAAAAAAAAAAAAAAAAAAAAAAATGGGAAAATAGCCATAATATAAACACAGCGAGTGCAAACAACAAATTTATTTAATTACTTTTTCAATTTCATTGGGTATAATGTTGTTTATATAAAACATTCGTCCGTACGTCCAATCATGTTATGAATATGAATAATTATTCTAATATACTTTTTTTTATTTTCGAAAAAATGGCAATTTTCAATAGCGAAAAACAACCATTTGTTTATATTACATCTGAATGAAATTCTCTTGAGTGCAAATATTTTATGTGTTATTGAATTAATTTGTTTATTCATTGCTTCCCTCCTAAAAAAAAAAAAAAACAAAAACAACATTTGAGCAAAAACAAAAAGAAACTTTCGCACCAAATTGTTTGGCTATCAGCTAAAAAGAGGTATTTGATAGTATATGCAAATATGGTACGTGGTCTATGTATAAGGAATGCGCTCATGCAGTACAGGTGTTCTTCGTCATACACATATTACGGCCACATATGGGTAATTCCATAAACATATTAAAGGAAAACAAAGTTGAAAACAATGTCCGTGGATGTGAATAATAATTATTCGTACTTTATATACTCTCCATTCCATTCGCTCAGAGTCGTATTAAACAATCATTGTCTGTGGTGCCATGAACCTCATAGGATGGACTTTCGAAGCCAATTTGACAATCATAGAATTTGACAATCAGTGCATATAATATATGCAAAAGTTCGTGTCATAATTTACTAAAACCATTGAGGTAGATTACGGCCACAACAGTAAGGCGATCGATCATAATAATGGCTTTAATTAACTTATAGGCGGCTTTAAACAATGGAAGTACACGCGCAAATCATACTACACCAACCAAACCTTACGAGTATTATAAACCACCAACCATTGCCACGTAACAAATTTGTAATAAAGGCAAAATTTTCAAAAACACGCCATCGAAACTATGTTGTGTAATAGACAGTATCGGGTTACACGGGGCTACATTAAAACTTGGAACGACATGCCCTGTTTCTTTGGCCCTGACCCAACGAACTCATATACGAGGTGTGATCAAAAAATAACCGTTATTTTCAATTTTTTTTAAAAAGTATTTATTTATTCATCAGTTTCTACTTTATTTCCTTTAAAGTAGATATAATACACTTGTGCCAGCGTAGCTTCTAATCCTCGAAACCCTTCTAAAACGCGCTTTTTGGTATCGCCAACAGCTCCAGTTTCGACTTTTCTTTTATCTCCTCAAAAACGTAGCAAAACGCTTTCCTTTCATCGGTGTCTTCAGTTTTGGGAAGAGGAAAAAGTCAGCCGGGGCCAAGTCCGGTGAATACGCTGGTTGAGGCATGCTTGCGGTGTTGTTTGTGGCCAAAAACTCACGCACAAGCATCGATGTGTGAGCTGGTGCGTTATCATGGTGCCAAATCCATGATTGGTTTTTCTACAATTCTGTGCATTTCTGACGAATCGCTTCGCGCAAACGGCGCATAACTTCAAGGCAGTATTCCTTATTGACCGTACGACCTTGTGGCAAGAATTCATGATGCACCACGCCATTGCAATCAAAGAAAACAGTGAGAAAAACCTTCACAATTGACCGAAGTTGACGTGCTTTTTTCGGTCTTGGCTCTTCTGGACGCTTCCATTGGAATGATTGGGCTTTGGTTTCAATATCATAGCCATACACCCATGATTCGTCACCAGTTATGAATTTTTTGAGCAAATCTGGATTGTCGTTGACGACATTCAACAGCTCTTGAATGATGTTCATGCGACGTTGTTTTTGCCCAAAATTTAGCAATTTTGGAACAATCTTCGCTGCCGCACGTTTCATGCCTAAAACATCCGTAAAAATTACTTGGCATTAGCCGAGAGATATGCCAACATCATCAGCAACCTCTTCATTTCTTCACTGCTTCAATGTTTTCGTCGGTTGTTGACGTGCTCGGGCGACCAGGGCGAACATCGTCATTGACATCTTCTCGGCCTTCCTTAAACCGGTTATACTACAATTGAACTTGTGTTCTGTTCATAGTAGACTCGCCAAATGCCACAGTCAAAATTTCGAATGTCCTTGCACATTTAATTTAATTTTTTACACAAAACTTAATACAGCTTCTTTGATCCATTCTTTCGAATAGTATAAAATCGAAGGACACATCAAACCACGACTAACCTTTTTATCTGTCAAAAACAAACTGCCAATCCAAAATAGCTGATATTGTCAACATATATGACAGGCATGTGTACCAACATAACAGAAAAAAATGCGAAAATTGAACATACGTAACTCACGAAATTTGAAAAAACCCCGTTTTTTTATCACATCTCGTACTTGTATATTAAATATAACTCAATTACCACAAAAATTATGGCTTGCAAAATCTATAAAGCTGAGTGTGTCGAATTGATTTCAATAGGTTCTGTATCAAAGCTTAAATCAATATAGCCCATTTTCAATATATTTTGTCCCTGAATCGACTACGTAATGCCGGGTTATTCATTTTTAGGCTTCAAAACTAAAGTTAAATAAAACACACATAAAGCTATGATTTCGATGAAACTTTTATTTCATTATAATGAAATGAGCTCGTTCGCTTAAATGAACGTCATGCCCTCTTAGAACACCACACATACACAATGTCTCTCTATAATATATAAGAGGACGATTTCGATAAATTATGTTTTTATGCGTTAACTCGGATCATTTTTTAATAAGAACCTAGCGGTTAAGCAACCGGCACATTTTTGCGCCAAAACAAAAGGACGATGGATTTCTGTACTGGTTTCTAATTGGAAACCAGTAAATTATAATAAATAACTTCAGTGAATTATAATTTTCCATCTTTTATTGTTCGTTAATTCAGACCATTTATTACTATGAACCTACCGATTCACCACACCCCGTCTTATATTCCGAACAACATAGTTCCAATGTGAAAGATGTCTGTCTGAAATTTCCGTAATGAATCAACCATAACATTTATTATTTCTAACTTTAAGTCATACAATGATTTCACACTTTGGTTTGGATATTTCTGTTATAAATGGAAGCCTTTTTGAATAAATATAAAAAATTAATTTATTTTAAGAATAAATTATATGATGATTTGTGACAATTATCGTTGTAATGTAACCTACACAAATTTTTATAATAAATCGAGATTTATAATAAATTTTAATCTTATACGGACTCCTTTCGTCAATTGAATGTTCAACTTTTGCTTATTTCGAACAATTAAAAAAAAACACCCTAATCCCGCTTGGAAATCGAGCCACGCTCCACCACCTCCTATATAAGCTGGGCTAGATTCTGTTCATCGGTACTTCTTAGCTCACTGGGCCACCACGATCAAACACTGCCTGCCTTCAAACAACCCATTTCTCCTTTTTTGAGCTTTCCTTTCTTTTTGTACTTGTAAAGATAATTTTGAAAGTATGTCGTCTATTTTTAGATTTACAGGATAACACATACAATCAAAGCTTTTGCCATAAAGTTGTCTCTGGTCTATTTGTAGAATTCGTTAAAAGTTTTCTATTTATAGAATAACACTATCTATTAAATCTGTTGTATATTTATAGATTTATAGAATAACGCTAACAACCAAACGCTTTTGTTTCGCAAAGCTTAGTTTTTTATTACATTATGATGATCTTTAACGATTATTGTCATTATGCGATCGAAACAAATTGTTACAATATTGGAAATCATCATAATGTAATAGCAAATAATCCGCTGCAAAACATGGAGACAAAATGTAAATGGAGACAATTCTGTAAATTGGGAAGAGATGAAAGTTTCCATTGTTAGTGTTGATCTATAAATAGACAAACTTTCAAGACCATCTGACAAGTACAAGAAAGATTGTAACAAGTACAAGAAGGAGACGAAAAAATTCCATAAATAGACAAGAGACAAAAGCTTTGATCATTAGTGTTATTGTATACAAAAACCAAATTTCAAAATCCTCTGTACAACCATGTGAAGGATAGGAATGTGTGTAGATAAGTAAAGGAAAAAAAAGCATTTAACGTATGCGACTACACTGGATATTTAAGACGATAAGTTGGTTCGGTTGCGGTGGCTGAGTGAGCTAAGTCACGCCGTTTAAGAATAATCAAGTCAGTTAGGGAAGTGAGGTGCGTGGTTCGTGATTCTCCGCGAGATCGGATAATTTTTTTCTTACATCTTCTGAAAAAACAAAAAAAAATCGTACAGAGTTATTCATTCCTTCATTTCCGACTCATTAGATATGGCCAAATATCATATATAACATGCAGAAAGAACCAAAGCATCAAGTTTGTATTGACTAAATGCAATTCATTACTTTTTAAATCGATTAAATTCCATGCGTCTGTCTGGCTGGCTGTTTGGTTGTTTGGTACAGACAATAACTGTATTTAGCCTTTGTGGAAGAAGATTGCAAATCTTATCTCAGCCTAATATTTTGTCAGATCGGCGATTGTAAATGGGATATATATATCGTAGACCCAATCCTTGTAGTAGGTACATCCCATACAAATTGACCGATTTTCCTAAATTCAACTTCCTGCTCGTAACTTCTCATATATCAGCTCAATTTTCCTCTGTTCCTGCTAAAAGAAAAAAAAACAGTTTTTAAAAATTGCCATTAGAACTATGTTGTGTAACAGACAGTATCGGTTTAGTGCAGTCCATTCGTACACGGGGCTACAGCAAAACTCGGATCGAAGTGGCCTATTTCTTTGGCCCTAACCCAACGACCTCATCTATCTACCTGTATACATATATATATAAATCAATTGATGTGCGTTACTCTCGCTAAAGCTCGAGAACGGTTGGAGCGATTTGGCTCATTTTGGTCTTAAATTATTGGTAGAGTATTCCGGAAGGTTTAAAAGGTTTTATTTGAAGTGATAGATGGCGTTGGAGATGAGATTTTTGCAATTAATTTTTTTACCACATTAACAAGGCATTTTGAAGGGAAAACAACGTTTTCCGGGTCAACCACAAAAATTATGGCGTGTAAAAGCTATAACGCTGAGTGTGTCGAATTGATTTCAATAGGTGCTGTATCAAAACTTAAATCAATATAGCCCATTCTCAATATAGTTTGTCGATGAATCGACTAAATACTGCCGGGTTGTCTATTTTTTGATTTCAAAACTAAAGTTAAATAAAACACACATACAGCTATGATTTCCATAAAAATTTTATTTCATTACAATGTTTGGACCTTGTTATTATTAAATACAATGAATGTCATTTAAATGACTGCCTCTGGATTGGTTGCAGCAGTGGATCTTTTTTAAGTAATTTTTGACCAATTGTTTGCACTTTTCGGGCGGTATCTCGGCGATAACTTGACGAATGTTGGTTTTCAAATGCTTGGGGATTATCCGCGTCTAACGCTGTCTAGTCGCATGATCTTGGTGGCAAATCGACGTCGTCAAAACGTGAAATTACGCTTTCTAGAAACTTCTCTTGCAATAAAACAAAAATCAGTCATGTTGTGTGGTTCGTGGCACTATCTTATTGAAATCACATACCGTCCAGTTCACAATCTTCAATTGCAGATTAAAAAAAGTCGGTTATCATACCACCGTAGCTCTGAATGGAAATTCGAATTATCCGAAACATTTTCACTAGCAAAAGCGATATTTTCAGTAGTGCGTATATTGCGATGATGCACAAGCCTGTCTCTTCAATTTTCTTTATAATCTTGCCAATTCCTTGCACAGTAGATCGATTTTGTTCCTGTAAACTCATTTTTGCTTAATTTAGATGCTTGATATACTCGTATACTCTGTGCTATATCGGAGTTGTTTCAAACATCCTAGAAGACTAATGGCCCCTTTACAATTTCTCTGTTCGTTACATACATTTACAATGATTACTTTATAATGTGAATAATTATTTATATTATCTTTGTAATTCAAGCCATTGTGGGTTATAGAGGTTAGCTGCATTGGACTTGTTTAGATTAAGATCATAGAGCATTTCGAAAGTCACATTTGTTAACAATCCAGGCGAGTCTATTCAAGTTACAAAATACAGTCGTAGTCATAATTATTTACACAAAGTGTTTATCTGCAAAGTGTTTATTTTGCTGCTGGCGCGATTAATTTACAGTTGCATTTATTGTCGTTGCATTGTTAGAAGAGCTTAGATACAGTTAAAGAATATGTGGAGAAAATAATGGTCAATTTTTTTTTTAATAAAAAGTTAGAGAATTGAAAATTTCATATTTTTTAAAAATTTTAATGAGCCAGAAAATTATTTAAACAGCATCGAAAATCATCATTTAACTGAATTATTCAGATTTAAATAAATAAATAAATGTAAAAAATGTGATGATCGAAGAATTCACGTACATAGATGCTTGGGTTTAGCAATGAAATGTCCATTTGAGTAATGGATTGGAGTCCATATCCCTTTTCCATGGATAATGAATAATTATAAAAACTCTATATGTCGCCTTGAGGGCAACTACCCACTCTCCAAGGTCAGGATGTCACGGACAATAAAATATTTTAATTTCTAATGCTGTGGGTTATAGGAGAAACCTATTTTACATATTGTAAGTAATGAATGGATGGTCGCTATTCATCCCACTTGAAGATGTGTGTAGGATATACATTTTGCGGATGTGGTTATCTGTCACCTACAACCAAGATGAAGGATGACTAAGGGGACGTTGGGTTTGGAATTTTACGAGTTTGAACACCACCGCCGGGACTAGTTAGAAAAGAGTCGTAGTTTATATAACTAAAAGTCATTTGTAGCCACCCAAAAGAAATCCTGTCTACGGCCTTGCTTGCAGCATACAAAAGCTATATCTAACACAAGACGAGGTATGTAAAATTTTGGCACTGATTGGAAACATATGCCATCATGTGCTGATAAATGGCTTTTTGACATATCGAATTTTTATGGGCTTCAAACAATTTATAAAGAAGAACTTCCTATGGGCGTAGAGGACACTTTTTTACAGCCGGGTGAAGCTTCAATTTCTACTGCGATATCACAACATTTATTCCCAATGTTTTGTATACGAGTATATCGGTTTCAAAAGCAAATTCTTTTAACCTTTTCCTTGTTTTCAAAATATTGCATTCCTGGATGATTATAAATATATATTTGGAAGTTTCCTTTTGCTTTTTTAACAGTTTTTGGAACTAATTATAATATAAGAATGACAAAGATTTAAAAGTTTGACATTTGAAACGTATGTTACGTCAAGATATGTGTCACAAAAATTAAGCATCTCCAAAGATGTATGAATATAAGTGGTTTTTACAGCTGTATTATGCAAACTTGGTGAAGAATATCTTTTATATCGACATTTTTGGTAACCGATTGTGGCACCATGGTTTGTTTACACGACATGTGATCGGAGATTCGAGTCGCAATACGACCATCAATTCTTTCCTTGAGCAGCGGTCACCTCGACTACGAACACTTCAAGTAGTCGAGTAATCAACAAGTCTAGTAAAAGTTTTATAAACTAACGCACGGAACCGTCATTAAGCAAGACGGCAACTCCATTTCTAAACATAAAATGTATGTAATTCATAGAATATTAAGGAATTTTTGTCGTTTTTATAACATATTTGGTGGTTTTTAAACTTCTTAGCGCAAGTCAGTTAAAAAGGGAAACTTCATTTGAAGCCTTAAAAATGTACATTTCCATGATCTGTTTTTTAACACACATCGTTCATGACTTCGCTTCCAAACATAACTTTTGGGGCACATTAGTGTATACAATCAACGCCACCTACATTCCTCTAACAGAGCAAAAAAGAAGATAAATCCTGTTTGAAAAATGTAAAAATTACTTTGATTTGTGCAAACAATTATGGCTATGATTGTATATATACATCGAGTACTAAACTAATCTAATCTCATGGCAACTTTCATTAAATTTGTTAGAGTTGTGGCGATTTATTCTGTAAATTCTACATCTTTTGTTTCCAAGTCGCATAAATCACTGATCTTTTATCTCCATTAGATGCAAACATATCCGTAATGGTTTACATCTATCAAGTATCTATTTTACTACAAATTTTCAAGTTAACTTGGCAAATAATTAAAAACATTTATTTCTATTTAAATCACGTTTAATTTCTTTATCGTACCAACCGCCCATCCGGCTAATAGCTAACAGCTAATCTTTGGCATTAACATTTAGTTCCATTAGTTCTATGCACGAATTTGCGGCCAGCCAACCCGCAACACTCCCTCGTGAATTTCAATGTTTGTTTTAATTAATCACTAATGCCATCAACAAGTTCGCATACAAATTAATAGCTGAGCGGCTGACCGCATGGAAAAATGGTGGTGTCCATTTGGCCACCACAATGTCCCGAGTTAATGCAATCAATGATTTAATAACGCTATGTAATTACGAGTATATTGGAACTCCAGATGTGTACTAACTTTATCATAGATATACAATTAATGGCATAGGTTTGTTTGGCTTGGCCTAATGTCGAGTTAACGTCAGTTCATGTAATTGCAATGGAGTCTAGTTCAACATAGCCGCGGGTCAAGAGCTAGGGAGGGGCAAAGATTGCTAAATGATTGGTGGCTAAACGTTTAACACCTTAAGTTGTGTGTTTTAATAACTACATAAATGTTTATCATTGCTGTAAAAGTTATCATAATTTTTAATAGATACGTATGTGTTTAAAATTGGATGTGAAGCTTTATGATAGGCGCTAGACGAATTGAATACACTCTAGCTTTCAACAGTTGCAGCAAAGAGTGAATATGTATATATATATTTTTCTATGTTGCCACCACAAAATCGCAATTTTATTTAAGAAAATTTGTTAATTGCCGGCATTAAATTTAAGTTCATTTTAATAAGGGAACTTTAGCCATCCCAACAAACCAATCGGCACCGACATTCGTTATGTTACGTCATATTCACTTACAGACAATTTTTACGTCTATAAGTGAATACGTTATTCTCTCAAGTTTATTGCTTAGAACTACGGAATTTGGAAAAAAAATTGCAATGGTGTTAGTTTTTCATATTATATTTAATTTTTATTTTTCAAAAAAAAAAAAAAAAAAAAAAAAAAGTAATACAAAGCCTTTAACCCTACGGTCCTTAACCGGGTAAACGGGTACTTTTTGAACTTTAAATAGCTGCTGTTCCTTTATTATTGAAAATATCAATATGAAACTTCGGATCATCAAAGATTTCGGCTAAACTTAGAGACTAGAAAAAAGTTTGTCAAATTTAGTTAAATACAGGGTTGCCCATATTCGACGGACCCATCTGGCAACGCCATAACTTTTGACAAAGATGTCAGATCGCTTAATGACATACCGCGTTTGAAGCGTCAGTCCAAGCAGATTTTTACTATGGAACAATACACGCCACGCGAGCGCTCTGAAATAGTTGAAATTTACATTCAACAGAAGAAGTCAATTGTGAAAACTCAACGTGCTTTTAAAATATTAAGAAATCTGAGAAGTGCGCCTTCTAAGAACACCATTAAGCGTTTATACGAAAAATTTTCGACTGGTGAGGCTCTTTCTAATCCGAAGAGGTCAAATAAAAGTCGACCAAGGCGATCGGCCGAGAATATCGCTGCCGTACGAGCCAGTGTTGAGAGGTCCCCAAGAACATCCCAAAAACGCCGTTCTCAGCAGTTGGGCATGGCTCGGTCCACTTTACAACGGATTATTCGCGTTGATTTGCATTTGTTCCCGTACAAAATTTAATTGATGCAAAGATTGTTGCCTGCGGACAAGCCTCGTCGATTGGAATGGGCCCAACGAGTCATCGAAATGGCCGATGATGACGAGCAATTTTGGAACAAAATTATCATGTCCGATGAAGCCCATTTCACATTGAATGGGACCGTAAATAAGCAAAATTGCCGTATTTACGCCACTGAAAATCCTCAGGAGATTCAAGAATTGCCTCTTCATGACGAAAAAGTCACAGTTTGGTGCGGCGTTAGTGCGAAAACGGTCATTGGGCCGTTTTTCTTCCAAAACGAAAATGGTCATGCTGTTACCATCAACCAGGAGCGTTATCGCGACATGATGACCAATTTTGTGATGCCAATTATTCGTCGAAAGCGTATGAGGCAGTTCTGGTTTCAACAAGACGGCGCTCCACCGCACACAAGTCGCATAACAATCGATTTTCTGAAGAATTTGTTTCCGGGCCGTTTGATGTCGAAAAGTGGTGATTTGGACTGGCCACCGCGTTCGCCCGATTTGACGCCCGCTGACTTCTTCTTGTGGGGACATTTGAAGTCAAAGGTTTACGTTAACAAGCCAAGGACCGTAGAAGAGCTCAAGGACAACATTCGTGAAGAAATAGCCGCTATTCCGGCCGAAATGTTGGCGAAAACGATGGAAAATGCTGCAAAAAGGGCACAATACGCCATCAACGCCAGAGGCGGCCATTTGAGAGATATCATATTCAAAAATTGATGTAAACAAATCTACTTGGAACAAATTAAATGAATAAGATTGCCAACCGCCAAATTTTTATTTTTTTCTTTGATTTTTTTTTAAAAAACATGGGTCCGTCGAATATGGGCAACCCTGTATACATATGTTAACTAAAAAAATGAGCTTAATGTTTTACAGGGGTCCATGACCAGGGTACCGGGGTACCTTAGTGCAAATTACCTTATATTTCAAAGAAAAAAACGTTTGTTTTATTTTTATTTTGTTTCAAAATATTTATTGATGTGTAAAAAATGAACTGTAATTGTTTTTTAGTTAAATTATTTATATTTTATTCATTTTAACTTATTTCTAATATTTGATGTCTTATGTTGAGTCATTGTTGAAACATGGGAAACATTTTGATATTGCTTGAGTACGTTGATCGCAAACTGGTTTCATGCAAACGTTGCAGACTTTTCTCGTCTTTCTTCTCCTGTTGTCTGGCAATGAATCGCACAAATAGCAGCATCCTGTTATTGGCTTCCTGCCATTAGTAGAAGCAGCCGTAGAAGTAGATGGTTGCTCGGTATAGGTTACCGTCTCCACTGGTCTTCCCAAAAAGCTCTCAATTGCTGATTTTGTTAAAAATGGCGCGTTACTTGGCATTTGGCTACTCTTTCTTCTGTTATTGGTGCACACAAATCTCCAGCAAGTTTATGCAAAAAGCGTTTTCTCCGTGTTGTTTGATATGGAACAGTTCTGTTATTATCATAAAATATAGTGCATGCCGCGAAAGCACTAACATCGAGCATATTGTACAAGAACGACAAAGGCCACCTTTTTGTGTGTCTTTGTGTGGTGTACTCCCGAAGCGCCTGGTCCATAACATTCACGCCACCTTTCGTTTTGTTATAAAAATTGATGATTTCTGGTTTGCCGTTTTCTTCTACAGTTGCATCATCATGCATAGTCGACAACAATATTACGGAATTTGTTTTCCTCTGTTTATATGAAACCATAGTCACCTTCTCGTGGAAACCAAATTTGCTTGTCCCAACGGTCCAACTCTTATCGTCTTTCATTTCTGTTGGTATATAGGCTTTGTTTCGCCGCAGTGTTCCAACAATGCTAAGTTTGACGGATATGAGCTGCTTTGCAAGTGGCAGCGTCGTAAAAAAATTATCCATGGTGATATTACGTCCGCTATTGTGGTATGGCCCAACCAAATCTCTGACTACTCTTTCGCCTACACCGATTTCGCGACTACTGTCTTGTTTGCCAGTATATATTTGGCCATGAAGAGGATATGAATTTTTAGCATCGCACATCCACCATACCTTGATCCCGTATTTCGCAGGCTTCGATGGAATACACTGGGTAAATTTTGTTCTGCCACGGTACGGATACAATTGTTCGTCGATTGTTAAATTTTCTGTAGGCACATAATATTTTGCGAGATTGGCGTTCAACATTATCCAAATATCTCGTATTGGAGCAGCATAATAATCTGTGCATATATATATTATTTTATTTGAATATAAACGAAAAAACTTCACTAGGGTACCCGGGTACCCTGGTTATGGACTCCCGTTCGTCCAGGTGAGTATGGACCGTAGGGATAAGGTCAAAAATGCGTATTACTCAGCAATAAATTCCCGAGTATCTATAGGTATAACACTCTTAAATCTATTTAAATAGATCTATAAATATATATACATATATATATAAATTAATATTATCACCAACGTTGGCTCACCAGCCGTAATTACAAAAAGAAAAAAATAATATTAAACAAATTAAAATGAAAGTTATATCGATCCTAGTTAGTAACAATGCTATACGAAGTCATGCAGTTATTAAATTTCCATTGAAGAAAATATTCTTGGACGAAAAATATTGTTAAAATAAGAGAATACTCTTAAGTCATTAGGCAACTGGTTCCAATATCGAGCAATCCTAATAAGGAACGATCTCTCAAATGCTGAAATATTTATTGTAGGTACAATGATTTCTATATTTCTTGTCGAGCGTGAAAACTGAAACAATCCATATAGTGAAACAGGCACTCCACTTTTGACAATCTTATAAAAAGTCATTAAATTACGATAATTCACAAAATTATTAAAAGAGCAACCTAATACTCTTCTCACATATACGGAAATGTGTTCACGCCTACGTACACTGAAAATAAAATGAATCTTGCAACTGCATTTATTGCCAATTTCCATTTCGAAACATTCAATGATGTTGTTCCCGATACCACTTCTAGCCCATAAATAATTTAAGGCATTAGAAGCGCCCAAGCCAGTCTATATTTGAACCTAATCGTCAGACAAATATTAGTTGAGTAGAGGCGATGTAATACTCCATATATTTTGGAGCGCACAGAGTCAATATAAGTTTCAAAATTCAGCCTATTGTCGATAACAATACCTAAGCATTTAAAACTATCAACAGACTCAATTCTCCTCCGCCCCAAATATATGTTATATCCTGCATTACTACTCGGGCCGCCAAAAAAAATAGCTTTAGTCTTAAACGGATTAATCTGTAATAAATTATGAACAGTCCATTGCACAGTGGAGTCGAGGCAATAATTTATTTTATTCTCCAGTTCATCAGGAAAATCTCGATCGCCATTAAAGTACATTTTCATTATAAACATTTCATAAGTTTTTCAATTATATCAATATTTCTTTAATTGGTCTATTTTTGTATAAGTTTTTTTTTTTAGCAATTAATGCATCCAATTGTTGTTCTTTGGTAATAAATATCATTTGTTGCTATTTCTATATTACTAATGGAACCATATAAGTCGTCTAGGGCAGCCAATCAGGCGGTAGGTTGATTACTTTTGCGCCACCCTGTACTTTAATTTTTCATAAAAATGATTCTGGATGAATGGAATCAGATGCTGTCTTCATTGACAGGTTCTGGATGAATTCATTTAAATCAATTTAGTATTTAATTTATTATTTAACATTATTAAATCTACTTTAATCATATAATTGCATTAGTAATTATATGATTAAAATAGATTTAATGAAAAAAAAAATTAACTTGCATGGAATTATTTTTTTGAGTATGAATAAGGTCGAAGTTTAAACTCATTGTCATTTTCGGAAACAGCTGTATAGCTTTCGATGTCATTAATTGGGCAAAGAATAGCCATCAATTTTTTTTCTATTTAAATCTTTTAGTTTTAATACATTTGTGCGAAAGGAATTTGCTATATTTTTTAAAAAAAAACTTAATAGCAATATTATATAAAGTGTAGTTACAAATACATTACTTTTATTTTGTTCGATAGTTTGTTGCCATGTTGAAGCTAATTCCATTATGCCTTCCGTATAGAAACCCTCGTTCCTATTCGAAAAAAAACCGCAACAGTCGCTTTTCGCAAGCTTCTCTCGAAGCGAATTTTTCACCAGCAAAATCAACCACTTGGTGCCTGGTTCGGACTATCGATGTGAGTGGCCTGACGATATCCTGATGGAATATAATTCCTCTCCTGCTAGTCAGTACTGACAGCTTGTAGATACTGCAGGTTCCAGAGTTTAGCTCGTAATGGAGCTCGTAATGGAGCTAAACTCCGGATCCCACAAAAAATATAGCAAAATCTTTCTTACAATCAAGCCTGGCTTGAACACCGTTTGCACCGGTTCATAGCGATTCGACCACGACAGTTTTCGCTGCCTCTCCCACAAAAAATATAGCAAAATCTTTCTTACTATCAAGCCTGACTTGGACACCGTTTGCACCGGTTCATAGCAATTCGACCACGACCGTTTTCGCTTGACATAGTCAACGATTTCGTTACAACTCGACACCAGATAAAAATTCGGTCCAATGAAGTTTTTTTTTGGCTTTAACTTGTGTGGCACCCATACATCGAGCTTCTTTTTGTATCCAGCCTAATTTGAGTGGTTCGAAACGGATCGTTATGCAATCTTTAGTTTTTTGATAGCAGAAACGAGCTCGCATGACGGTCGGAATTTACAATTTCCATTATTCTATTAATATTTTCGACAATTTGCCTTCCAGAGTGTGGCGCATCATTGACATCAAAATTATCGGAACGGAATCGACAAATCCGAATCGATTTCAACCGCCTACCTAGCATTTTCGCATTTGTCGAAGAAAATCTATAAAATATTGCGTAATATATTTTTGCTGATGTCCATCTTTGGCGTGCGCTCGAAAAATTCTAAATCAAGAAATCACAAAACTATCTAAATAGTTATTTGAGTAGCATATCTTATTTGCTAAAGTCATCTAGGGTAACCCAATTTCACTTATATGAAGCGAGATGCGGATTACTTAAGCCATCTATTGAGAAAATAATGGATTTTTTTTGTAGTATACCTTATATTTATTTCATCTTTATTTAGCTACTTTGCCATATTTAAAGATATGTGGGTATACTTTTACATTTATGGCAAATTTCGACACGAACTCCTAATAAACTCACCCACTCATCAGCAAACAGTAATGTGGAAAACGTATGTAAATTTATGCAATTAGGAACTACTAGTCGACTACTATCACAACTACTACTTGTCGTAATGTGGCATTTCAATGGGTTTAGATAATATCTCGATTTATTTATAACTTAAAATATACCGACACTGTCATATTAACCATGTTCAAATACGCATGCCAATATGTACGAATGAATGAATGCGACGAGATATGAATGAATAAATGAATCAAACGGCACGTTCTAAGGAAATATAAATCGCAGTAATGTTTACTATTGTGATTACTTAAATGTAGCGAAATGTCAATTCTATGCAAATCAAGAAGAGATTGAACTTGATATAAAAATGCACGCTCTGCATCAAATCGTATCAAATGTGATAGATAATTTTGAATTCAGTAACAGTGGTGACGGTATGTTTGATTCTAACAATTAGGTAACATTCTGAGGGCATTAAGCGATAGCTCGGAGAGAAGTGTAAAAAGAATTGTTTAATTTCTATGGGGATGTATGGATTTTATGTGGAAAATGCCTTATCTGTTTAAACTTTTTGAAATTATTAATATATTTAAAAGTTTATCAACGGCATGCATTTATACAACGTATGTTCGATCTTTAAATGATTAATTCCTCATAAAGCTCAACGAAGCAAATGCAATTCGTGTAATATTTTATAATATTTGATGTGTTTTTGCTGATTCTGTGTTATTAGAAACTTGTCATTATTAATTTGCATAAGTAATTACAATTTATATATTTTATTATTAATGGCCATTTTATTGCAAAAATTACACGACATAGTTTGGATTACATTGGAATGAAACACGTCACGACATTAGTAGCTGCAGAACGCTAGACAAACGGGTATGTTTCCACAATTTTTTTTTTTAACAATGACAAATTTTTATTATTAAACTGTACAATACTGTAGAATAATAATATATATATTAATTAGCCGACCCGGCAAACGTTGCTTTGCCTTCAAATTTTATTTTTATTGGAAATGTTTCATGCCAATATTTGCAGAAGAACTTAAAATATGTTCACTCACCCGAAATACAAAATTCTGTTTAAATACCGTTAGCAGGAGCAGAAATAATTGCTTTTTAATTTGTGGTTTGTATAGGAGGTACCACTTCCCATTGCCCAATCCCGCCCATATTTGCAGCAGCACTTAAGATATGTACACCAAACCGATGTACCAAATTTTGTTCAAATACCGTAAACAGGAGCAGAAATATTGAATATTTAATTTATGGTTTGTATGGGAGGTACCACGCCCCATTGCCTAATCCCGTTCATATTTGCAGTAGCACTTAAGATATGTACACCAAACCTACGCACCAAATTTTGTTCTAATACCGTAAGCGGGAACAGAAATGATTGATTTTTAATTTTTTGTTTGTATGGGAGGTACTACGCCTCTTAGTCCAATTGGACCGAGTTGTAAATCTAAACCATCCCGGGCACCACCCAGACGCATATACAAAAATTTATGCAAAGTGGTCCAGCCGTTTAGGAGGAGTTCACTGACAACGCCCGTACAGTAGAATTATATATATAAAGATATAAGTTTTAACAAGTTATGCCCCAGCGCCCAAAATAGACATTATAGAGGCAAGTTGGCAGTAAAATTCAATATCTTTTACAATTATGTTACAGAAAAATTATTAAAAATTTTTAAAATTAATTCAAATTTAGTATACAAACAAAAGTTTAAATAATAATTTCTTCAACATTCTGCAGAAAGTGATTTTTCAACAAATTTTGGAATGTTGAAATATTATTTGCGATTTTTAAACTTTGAGGTAAACTATTATACGCATGACTACCCGAATAATCAATTCTCTGCTTTGTAGTTTCAAGTCTACACTTTGCTACCCTCAAGTTACTACTATTTCTGGTACTGAACATTTGTTGGTTGATAGCAAAATGTATGGTGTGATGTCCCATATTGTGTAAGCATTTGAATACATTCACAAGAAGTTTCATTAGATAAATACCATACACAGGTAAAATGCTTGGGAATATGTTTCTATATAGCGAAAGTGTTGAATATATTAAAGACAGACACAGCTTTCAAGCCTTTGTTTTGGATTCTTTGTAAAGATTTCAGTTCTGCACTTTTTTCAATTCAATTTTTATTTTTTTTTTTTAATTTTTTTTTTAATTTCAATTCAATCCCGCGAACTTCATAATTGAAAGAGGAAAACAGTTGTGAGAACTTGATACGATTAAGTCTTTCGTTAGGAGGGCTAGGCCGAAGTTTCAGAACCATAACCTTTATTCATCTTTCGTCTCTATTTCTGAGGATTTTGTAGTTATTGATTGATAATCATCTCCTAACCGATAGCCAATCAATCCATTTTTGGTTGAAATTTTAATATTTCAAAATTAATTTATTATCACACATTTCGAGATTACAAATTTGACTTTGCTTAAAAATTATTAAAAATCTAATATAAAAAAAAAACGTTTCAAGTCAATTTGAAACCCTAACCAAGAGCTGGACGTATTTATCGGAGGGAATTGGAGTTGGCGTTTAAATAATCTACTGGAGTCCATCCTTTGTTACCAGCGAAAGATGTAAACTTAAAATGCCATCGAAGCATAATAATGAAAACTAACAATAATGCAGTAATATAATTTACTATATGACACCCGTTTAAAGCCAATTAAAAAAACTTAATGGTAATATAATTGTCTATATCAAACACGTTTTAAGGTAATTAAACAACGTTAAGGGAACTTAGTTTGACGTAGTATTTGGAAGAAGAACGTAATTTTCTCTATTAGTCACCATAGTTCTATGTGAACTCTGAAAAGTTAATTAGCTAAAATGCCATTAGTTATTAATATCCTCAAGAAAAAAGTTTAAAAATATACATGCACACTCTCCTGTATATTTTGCTAATATTTCAAATAATTAGCTTTTGTGAAATTCCCGAAAGAAATTCCACGGAAAATGAGAAATGACAGTAGACAAATTTTCCGAACTACTGTCGTTGAGAGAATACCTACAAGATTATGTTAAGTATGCAAGCAATTTAGTAACAATAATGTGTTACTAACATCCATTGTGAGTTAATTTATGTACATCATTGAAGTTCTACTCTGTTGCTCTTTGGTAATGCAACAAGTCACGATATTGAAGATTTTTAAGTACGCGAAGCACAATAGTTTAAATAAACCTTCAAATAGTCTCTATGCGAAAAAGGACTAAAAGTTTATACAGTAGATCCACAAATACATTAAAGAAGAGCAGCTTTCGCAGATCCTTTGCTGGATGATATCTCCCCAGCACCACAACACATATTTGTTATATCTGTGGTCACAACCCGTAACAGCCTAACTAGAGTTAGGACACAATTGAGTTATTAGCACCATCGTATTCAGCGTATCTAAATTTATTTGCTTTAAATTTTTCATGTTTCTATCTCTTCTAGGAAGACAATTAATCCTAAAAAACCTAATGCTTAAGTTATTTTTTTAAATGACTGTTTTGGCATAACTGCCTAAGTCAATTTGGGATTACAACAAATATAAACATTATTTTTTCATCATTGCCTAAATCAACTTAAGTCGTTAATCCAAAAAAATAAAGAAACAATTTTATTTTCCTGAGTTGTTCCGAATTACAATTTCGTTTTTTGATAAACATAAATTGAGTTAAGGTCTTTCTCCAAACTTAAAGTTTTTTATTTAATCTGGAATAATAGCCTAACTCAACTTGAACTTTTTGACTTTCGTTCAACAATTCATAAGAGCCTAAGTGTCTTTTTTCGATAATATCTTTTGACTGCGAGAATAAACAACTATTCTTTGTTAACAACTAAGTAAAGAAATTCATTTCCTTGGAATCTGTAGCAAAGTTTTCCAAAAAACACCTTCTCCTGATTTTCAGTGAAGATTCAAAACTTTAAACTCCTGTACTGAAAATATTGAAAAACAGACTTAGGCTGTTATGGGTTGTGATCACAGATATTACTGCCTGGTAAAACCGGCCAAACATATCCTCACTATTGGATTGACAGTATAGGCGCACAGACTCGTATAAGAAAACTCTGATGAAACATATGGATGGTATAAAAAGATCGATATTATTAGATCCATCCCAGATCGAACCAAATTATATTTGCCAAATATAGTTAAATATTACCGAAAATTGTTCTTTGCAGAATCAGTAAAAAGGCTGCAGGTCCATTTAAGTTATTTCTTATACAGAAATAATAAATATTCTATGATCTAATCGGTTCCTCCTGATGTATTTTTTCCAATTCTTTCGGAATTAAAAGGCGTAATCTCGTCTACGTCATATCTATGCCCAAATTCTTTCCCATCTTTATTTTACAAAAGCACGAAAAAAAGCATATTAATATCATTGGATATAACTATATGTATATGTATATATAAATTGGATATATATTTGTATTTATTATGAAACGTATAGATATATATTTGTAAGACATCTGGTATAAGTAATTGGATTTATTTCGAAAAAAAAGTCAAGATTGGATGTATGGAAATTGATGATGCTCTTAATGTTGTGTTCAAAAAATTGTAATCGATTTTTTTTGCGCAATAAAATTGTACATATTAAATTTTTGTATTTTGTATACGCGACCTTTTGGCGAATACACTTTTTAGTAGTTGAATTAATCGAGCTCGAGAATCTAGTTTTGCAAAATATTGTAAAATATGGGTATCCATTTTTGGGAAAATCTTCAAATAAAAAACTTTTTAAAAATAGAACTATAAAAACCTGTACAGAAATTTCAATCAACTGATCTGAACAATGTGCACAGTGTCAGAGGAGCGAGGTATGTATGTACAATCGCTAGATTCATGCCGAAAAATAATCTGCAAAATAAAAGGAGCAAAATTATACTATATAATCTGTTGGGAAATCGTAGAGGAATTATATAGAATTTGAATGAATAGAATAAAACGTGTGACCAGAAAGGGCGCAGTAATTTTTCCAATTTTTTCTTATTTTTTTCAAACTTATAAAGCAATTTAAATTTATAAAGCAGTACAATTGACAAAAATTTAAATAGCTGCAGTCTACAACATTGCAGAAAACATTGAATTTCGGGAAATCGGGAAATTTGTATTGATTCTATCTGAAGGGACATGGCAACGCCCTTCGTTTTCATTGTTTCAGTCATCAACTGTATGTTGTGTGTAATAATTTGGAAGATATGAACATAAGAATTATATGGGCTAATTGGCCATATCAAATGTGTCGGAAATGAATAAATGAATAACTTCGAACGATTATTTTTGTTTTATTCAAAAGATTTGGAAAAATCACCCGTCCCCGCAGAGAATCGCGAACCGCGCACCCCACTTCCTAAAATGACTTTGATTATTCTTAAACGATGTGTGTTCCACTTGGCCACCACAACAGACCGACCTCCAATTTTAAATAACCAGTCTAATCGCATACGTTAAAGGCTTTTTTCCTTTTCTAATATACAGTCCTATACTTGCACAGAGGATTTTGAAATTTTGTCTTTTTATACAATAACACTAACGATCGAAGCTTTTGTCTCCATGTTGTCTCCGGCCTATTTATAGAATCTATAGAAAGTTTATTAGTTTATGGAATAACATTAGCAATTAAAGCTTTTGTCTCTTGTCTATTTATAGAATTTTAGTCTCCTTTTTGTACTTGTTCCTTTTGGTCTTGTACTTGTACAGATGGTCTTGAAAGCTTGTCTATTTATAGAATAACACTAACAAACAAAACTTTCCTTTCTTGCCCATTCACGGAATGTGTTTATCTCCATATTTTGCGCCGGATCATTTGCTATTACATTATGATGATTTCCAATATTGTAACAATTTGTTTCGATCGCATAATAATAATAATCGTTAAAAATCATCATAATGTAATAGCAAACTAACCTTTGCAAAACATAGAAACAAAAGGGTTTGGTTGTTAGTGTTATTTTTTATATACATAGAAAACTTTCAACAAATTCTATAAATAGACTAGAGACAACTTAAAGACAAAAGCTTTGATAGTTTGATCCGTCGTGTTGAACCAGTATGATAAGAGACACGGGTGGGAAAAACCCTAGCGAACTATGAAGTGGTGGTGCGTGGTTCGATTTCCTGCGGGGAAAGTGTCTTTTTTTAAGTTTTCCTAGTAAGAACATTTGATTGACAAAGAGTCCGTAAAAAGTTAAGATTCATTTCTCTCCTCGATTTATTGTAAAAATTTGTGTACATCACATTACAACAATAATTGTACAAATCGCCATATAATTTATTTTTCTGGTTTCCAAAATTCTAAGTATTTACTAATTTAACTTATTATCTTATTGATGATACGAAAATTCCTATATTTATTCGAAAAGACTTCCATTTATAACAGAAATATCCGAACCTTTTCATATATTGTATGACTTACATATGTTAGAAATCTTATGGTTGAACCATTACGGAAGAAATTTCAGACACCATTCACGTTAGTTCTATGTTGTTCGGAATACAAGACGTTGTGTGGTGGACCGGTAGGATCTTAACAACAAATGTTCTGAAGTAACGAACAATAAAAGATGGACAATTATAATTTTCTAAAGTTACTAATTTTAATTTACTATTTTCCAATTAGAAACCAGTACATAAATCCAACGTCCTTTTGTTTTGGCGCAAAAATGTGCCGGTTGTTAAATCGCCAGGTTCTTATTAAAAAATGATCCGAGTTAACGCATAAAAACATAACTTATCGAAACCCTCCCCCTGCATTATCGAAGAGACAATTTTCGCCAAATTGTCCATTTTGTATGTGCGGTGTTCCAAGGACAGTTTTAGAACCAATTTTACTAAGCAACAAAATTATAGTGAATTTAGTAATTAAAGTAAATGTGGAACTAGAATATATTTCTTAAATTAAGCAATTTATATGAGAAGTACCAGATAGTCGAACAACACAATTATCAAAAATAAAAGTTACTGCAGATTACGAATTACAGATTATTTTTATCAATCACATGATACGTGCCAAATTTGGCTGAATTCAATACAGCTTTTTGAGAGATATGGGGCCAAACTGATCATTCATATGGAAGATGCCAAAAGGGTGTGGTTACAACATTGCTTTTTTTTTAAAGTTTTGTTAAATATCACAAATAAATGCAACGAACAAAAACCTAGATTACTGCATCCTTCTGATTAGAAACTTCAGAGGAAGTACTACATTTTAAAAAAATTGAGCTATTTGAATGGGAGCTACCAAAAGAGGTATAGGAAAATCGCTCATTTTCATTCCCGGCCTTCACTTTACTAAACGCTTACCAAATGCTTAACCTAAAAATATATAAACTAAATCCGACATACATGTTTGAGGTAGCAGAAGAGACGGAGAAATGAATTTAAGCTTACAATGGCATAATGTGTGACAAATTTGTCTGAATTCTGTGTAATTGTGTGTGGGCTAAACCATTTATTTATGTATATGGATTCATTTTCAGAATTAATTTTATGAAAGACGCAATGTGAGGCAGATTTGTATTTGTATGCTTGAAGGATATAAAGAGTAGCAAAGAGGAGCAGAGGTGGTAAGATAGACCTCACTTCCGCCAATGGGGATTAATCAATTTGGTATTGATTCCTGGCTGCGAAGAAAGGGTTGACAATTGCGGTAGTACCAAAATTGTCAGCCCCTTTTCCTAGATAGCCCAAGTTTTTACTTGGCTATCCCAGAGGGGTGTTGGCAATCGCATTGTAATATGCCCAGCGTGTCGCGCACCGTGGGTAAGGCCTTCATGGCGAGACTCACGTTAAACCCTCGTTGACTTCTGTAGTAAATACCAGAAGTGACATGAATTTTGATTAACATTACAAAGCTATACTATGGGCAACGATTCAGGTTACTGCGCTGAACGAATCATGAGTAACTGGGAAAAACTGAATATCAGAAGATAGATCAATTTGTGTGGGAAGTATAAGTTGTATAAAGTTTTACGACAATTACCATGTATACCAGCCAGCCAGAATGACATTTAGTCAAATGATATTTGGTACTTTAAACGCTTCCTTCCATGTGTTACATTTTTGGCTGTGTTTAATAATACATACTGGGCTATCCATTTAGTGATTTCAAAACCGCCGGTCTGGCAAGGCAGTCAGCTGTTAAATATCTGTCATCTGAAGTGTTATTTATTTAATAAAAGGTTTGGCATTTATGAATATGGATCGTTTAATAACCGAAGGACGCGTAAAAGTAGTTAAGACTTGTTACAAAAGTGGTGATTCTGGTCATCATCTGTCATCTAAAGTGTTATTTATTTAGTAAAAGGTTTGGCATTTATGAATATGGATCGTTTAATAACCGAAGAACGCGTAAAAATAGTTAAGACTTGTTACAAATGTGGTGATTCTGGTCATCATAATCGACCTATTGTGCAAGGAATTGTCAAGATTATAAGAAATAATTTAGGGATAGTGGAAGCGTTACAGTTGTGGTCAAGCCTATGCATTTTCGCAATGTACACACTGCCGAAAACATCGCTTCTGTTAGGGAAGGTGTAGCGGATGATTCGAATTTCAATGCAGAGTGCTATGCCCTTATGATAACTGACTTTATTTTTCCTTCAATTGAAGAACTGGACGATATGCGGACTCAACAAAACGGTGTCATGAGCCACACAA
>JAHXMU010000609.1:92418-127351 GCA_019455685.1 Philornis downsi | reverse complement strand
ACTAGGAGATTATATTGGAAAATAAAGAATATTTTCCCCAACTTTTTTGTGCCTTCTTTGTTTGGTCAGCAAGTTTTAGGACCGCCCTCGTATCATGTGCCATTGTTAAATACAACAACCGAAATACTGAGATCAGTATAGGCGCAAATAGATCTGAACAGTCTCAATAAACATCGTTGTTACAAATAATGCATGACAGTCAGTACAATGTTTTTGGCTGAAGAAGTTAGCAGTGGCTTTCAAACGAAGGAATAGATTCTGAGAGATTTAAAGAAATCGAGGCAAACTTCGCGAACGATTTCTAAACTTTCCCAATACGATTATTACAACTGTTTTTTGGTAGCAAGCAAAAAATTTGCCATATTCTGCAAACGCTGTTTGCCCGTACAAAGGATCAGAAATGCATATATTGAAGACAAATCTAAAAACTCCTTCAAAGAATATCAATTGAATGTTAGACCGATTGTTATATATATATATATATATATATCAATTCTACATACCAACAAAAACAAAGAACGACATACCTTATACAACAAAGGAAACAATCAACACTCCTTTAAATGTATATACAAGTTTCTTGAGTCTTGATTTGCTTGAATTTTCCAAGTTTCTTGAGTCTTGAATTTGTTTGAAAATTTGGAATACAGCTAGTTTTTCTTAACTTATCTAAAGTTATAAAAATGAAACAATATTAAACCAACACGTAATCAATTTTTTCGACAAAAACGTACTAAAACTATAGTTTATTTTCATCCACCACATCATGCAAGAAGTGGTCGAATTTCCGTTCGATCAATTGATAAATCAGACAATCGCCACATAAGTTTAGGGGGCAGTAGCAAGTATTGCAACGCCATCCAGAACGTGACACGACTGCGAACCCACATGATTCGCATTTGGCTGCCATTGGATCGGAATTGTAGCCTTCAGGCGTAGAAATTTTCTCTTGTTTTAAGGTCTGCAGAATTTGTACTATTTGCTGTTTCATTTCAGCATTAAGCGGTTCCTTTTTGATGTCGCTCAAATTTTCAGTAGAGTTGGAACGCGATTTTTCTTGAGTACATAAGCTGCTCGTGGAGGGTGCGGGCGGATCATTGAAGATGAAATCATCATCGGGCATAGGTACGGTGACATTGTGCGAGGGAAAGAAAGTGGAAGGCCGATAGTAGTGCTTAGACTTGGCTTGACCCACTCGCCGATTTTTGGGTATTCTGCCTGGTATCGGCATACCAGCACTGTGAAGTTTCTGAAAGTATTTTTGTACCCTACTGGAAACTTGCTGAGCGGTGCGATTGCCCAACGCTTTGGCAATTTTAGCGAATCTATGCATCTCTACACGCTCCTCGGGATACTCGATGAGCAACTCCTCCAAACGTTTCTGTTCCTCTACGGTCCAGAGCTGATTGTAAGTTTCAGGTTTCGTTTCGTCCATGACACGTCCCCGAACCACAGGAAATTCACTCCTGATGTTCACACACGAGGCTAGTGATGACTCATCTTTAATTTTCAAGTCCTGCACGGGCATGTCTTCGTATTTGCCTATTTCAGGAATCTTAATAGAAACAATAATTACAAAAATATATCTAAAACTTAAGAACCAACAACTCACTGTGGCTATGTTCAGAAAATTTGGAGCTATAATTTCCTCCCCATTTTGTATTTTGTTTAAAAACAATTCCGGATCTTCCAAGTATCGTTTTTTGGCCATCATGAGTTCTTCGATTTGCTGATGCACCCGCACCCTTTGCGACTGAAGTACCGCGATTGTTCGCAATAAATTGGTGTAGTCACGATTGCCTCGTAAAGCCAAATGGTCACTTTCGAAATAGAACATGTCCTGCACATCCTCATCATCATCTATGGCCACTGAATTTAGCTGGGTGCCCATTTGCGTGTTTTAGATTTTGAGAAGACAAAACTACTTTATGTTCAACAGTTTACAGTTTGTGGCGCAATAACCATTCACAATAGCGAAAACATATGTGTAGCCAAAAGCAATGTGCAGAGTTGCTTTTCGCGTTGGTACCATGGAAACGCTGGAATGAAACATAAGAGACGATTTGTATGTTAAATCGGAGAGCAGGTAAATTTTAAAATTAATTTTAACGAACATTTTCGCCCAATTTCTTTTAAGCTATATTTTGAATAAAAAAATTGTTTTTAAACACAATTCACAAATCGAAAGGGCGTGGAAATTAATTTCCGTGCACAAAGCTATTTCAAACAAACATGGTATCGGGTGAGAATTTTCAAATGCTTTTACAATAAATTCTATACTACTCGGTGCAGCAATAATAATACTTGTAATAATAATACTTGCAGTAACAAAACTTAAATTCAAACTGAGGCTTAAAATCATAGAAAATTAAAATGCGAAAATTAATAAGAAAAAATAAATGAAAACTATACTTCAGGTATATGAACAAATATTTGAAAACATTTTGATTTTAAAATCAAAAACAATATTAGAAGCCAAAAACAAAATAATGATTCTGTATACAAACAACTGTAAGGGAGCACCAATTTTAGTCAAATTTATTAACAAAATTGACGTGAAACTCGAGAAACCCTACACACAACAACCATACTGCTGCGGAAAATTTGTTTGGCAGTTTGTTATCTGAAAAGTATCTCACGAAGAGTATTTGTAAAAGGATAGTTAATGTATTCATACACTTAAAAGAAGTAAAAGGATGTAATAAAAGAAACTCGTCTACTGAATTGAAAAGTTTCCAAGCCCCGAAATGAAGTCCTGAAAGCCGGTGTTATAATCTTTTTGTTAGCATTGGCTTCTCCATACCAGTGAAGTATTTTAAATATTGATAACACCCACTTCATATAAGAAGCAATTAATATCAACTCTCTGGGAGCTATTCACTAGTAGTACAGATTTCCAAGAGATTTCAATACGTAATAAGATGAAGTGAACTTATAGGTTTAAGAAGTAATGAAGCAGAATGGCTAGAGACTATTGTAGAAAATATTTTTTAGTTACTCTTGATCAGTAGATTATAATAAAAGGTCATCAAGTGCATTTCATTTCCTCCACTGAAGTGATTATAATTTAATTATTTTTCGAATTAAAACGTATATCACAACAAAAATTTCATTTTCATTCCTGCTGAGCAAAAGGATGTGTTTGTTTAATGCAAGGCTAACTATAAAGTTAAAAATGTTATTTTGGGAATGAAGATTTTAATACACGTTCTGCCAAAAATCACAATCTTCCAATCTATTATGACAAAAAGGACTTAAGTTCTACTGCCAATTATATTTTGTCTCTTCTATTTACTGAAAACGGATGCCTTGAAGTATTAATTTGAGTTTTTGAAAGATGAAAAAATCAGCCGGAGCCGTATCAAATGAAGACAGTGGTTGATCGATCAGCAGTCAGCGTTTCCTTCCCTTGTGGATCATAACTTCATCTGAAAACGTTGACAGCCGGCCAGAGCGAGGCATATTTCGACCACTTTGCCCCTACACATGCATGCGATTTTAATAAAGTAGATTCGTCGTAATCTTTCTGTAACACTCTATTTGCAATATAAAATTTGAGACAAATTATTGTGAAAATTGTAAAACAATCTTGATATAAACTAAAGAAATCGAACACTGTACACAAACTATGTGACAGATGGCAATATAGCAACAAAAAGAATTTTGAAACATCCTAAATGACAGAATGTATAACAAAAAATTTTATGTAATGTATAAATAATTTATAATAATTTTAAACAAAGAGCTTTAGCGACATCTCAATTTGGACGATAATATTCATAGATTCAAAAATTTACTTAAACTCCGTCAGTCACTTGTTTGTATTATTAATACGTTCACAAGATTCCATGTAATCTGGTTAAAGACAAATTCTTATGAATGCAATGGAAATGTTTTTGTTTTTCTTTGGAATAACTGCGATTTATTTATTATTTGAAGTGTTTCAAAATTAGGGAAATTATTAATGATCTTTGACGTTGGGACGATTTGATAATCTGTTCGGGAGCTATATGTCCTAAAAGAGGACATTGATAACAAATCTGCTGCATGAGGTATTAGTAGGAATGGTGGAAAAAGGTCCAAAATCCACCCAAATGTGATTCAACTTAGCTTAGCAGCAAACAATTTGGGAGTCCCAGCAAAACTACTCTACAAACAAAACCGATTTTTTGATTTATATTGTTGTCGGCTATCGTGTCATCGCTTTGCAACAGCCCGAGTGATTACTTCTGTCACCATGCAGACGTTATTCCACTCTCAAGAGTAGTGTAACGCTCTGTTGTTCAAGCAATTATTTCATTTATTGTCTAAAATCTAAATCAAATTGCAATATAACACTAGTTGAGAAAAAAACTACTCTCTCTAATTATAAAACATTATTCATAAAAAAAAATTTAAAAAAATAAACAAAAAAAAAAAAAACATACCAAAATCAAATGCTAAAAAGCAACGTATTAAAAATTAAAAATCAGAAAAACATTAGTAAATTCCAAAAGAATTATAGTTTTTAACAGATGTTTATAAATGCTGAAGATTTCTATTGCGACATGCAATATTAGACATACTGAATATTTTTAACTCTCTCAAAAATGCGACTATCACATGGAATGCCTCCTCTAATAAACAAATAAATTTTGGCATAACTAGCCACTTATTTTGGCGGAAGTGCAAAAATATTAAAATATTTTGAAGAAACTGCATTCGAACATCTGTTTTCTTTATAAGACACAGCCACGTCGATTGTTGGCGGCATTCACAAAAATGAAAGTAGCTCCCAATCGGGTGGTTACTTTTGTGCCATTTTCGGTCTTAACGCATTTTTTATATCTAAAAAAAATTCTTAATGTAATTTCATTTATCGTTATCATGCAGGGTATCAATTAAAGTTATACTTTTCTCAGTGATGAGTGAAATTTCCCAATTTCGGGTGATGATTTCTCAATAAAAATTACACTTCCTTGTGTTAAATGGAAATTCAGGTGTTTGTTTTCATGCGTTGTTCAACCTATGAAGGAATCAGTTCACCTTTTGCTAGTATTTCAAGTTCTCAATGGGATTTTACCTTAAACGCATAGTCCATTATAGTTGATCAACAATATCATTTATTACACTATCATCATTATGACATAAATTTAAAGCTCTCACTTAAAACAAAAGTGGCTACTATTTTAAATACATTCAAAGAATTTGCAGGAAAAACTATTCACTTTTCGTTGGCGTTTGCACTTCTTCAGGTTTCTTTGCTGTTTCCGTCGTTTCTGATGCCAACTTATTGGCCAATTCAGCCAACTTTTCACGTTTGTAGTCTTTGCGAGCCTCATCCAACAAAACGTTGTGAATGAAATTACGATTTTGTGAATAATCAGGCAGCAAAGATGGGTAAGGATTACCTCTCAACTCCAGAACAGCTCTTTGGTAATACATGCCAGGATAGTCACGGGGAGCTTTGTACATCCGTGTATAGGACACGCTACTGTTCTCATAACGTGGTGCCAACACCTTGAACAGTTTGTGTACCAATTGTTTCTCCAACAACCAAAAGTCGGCCAATTCCATGGTAGCCTTATGGCAATCGCCATGGCGTATAGCATCTGAGATTAACTGGAAAGTAAAAGTTGTGAAAAGAACTATTGCGGCATTAATGGCTCTATTATACGGATTAAAAAAGTTTACCAATTCAGCATATCCTCTGGCCTCATCTGCCCGCTGGTAATTCAATTCCAAGCGTTCATGTTTGACAAGGGCCGTCACCGTTTTCCGCAATTTCAACAAACGACCCTCGGGGCCATCGGGATTTTTAAGGTTACGCTTATTTGGTCTTATGGCAAAACGCAGTTGTGACATCAACTTCGTCACGTCAGCCTGATTCATTGTGTAACTTTTTATTTAATTTCTCCACAAAATAAAATACCAAAATTAAATTCCGGCAATGGGTTCACGAAGAAATTTACGTAAACACAGTTTGACAGTTGAAACATGCGGTTAGTGTTGTGGAATGTTGTAGTCAGCATAAATGAATCGATTATTTGTGATGCAATTTAATATTGCGTTGACATACATTCTACTATTTCAAGGGGATGATGCATTAGCAGACAGATCTGACAGATTTATATTTGTGTGTGGATAATTTGCCAAAATTCTCATGTTAAACATTTGCTAATTTTCCCAAATAGTATTAAATCCGTCAGATCTGTTTGATAATGTGTCATTCCAGCGGAAATAAAATGTTCGTTTTGCCTTATTGGAGACTTGCGTGAAAATGTCCAAACTATATATTTTATACATTTCTCAATAAGTATTAGTTATAAAAACATTAATTTTCATGAGCAATAAAAGGGGAAAAACTTGCACCAACCATTTGAACAGGATACCGAAAATTTCAGTATGCATGATAAACATGTATTCCTTAAGGTTGATATTAACTTGAAACCGTTTACACACTTTCACCGTACACAACTTTCCGTCGCTATCCAGTTTGGTTTTGTTAACATCAAACTTAGCAAGCAGTTCAAAAGAAGTTTTAACTTCCCATAAAGAATGTATGTAAACGATGTTATCGAAAATATCGGTAGCTGGTATTTTAGCCCACTTATGGTTTGGGCGGTACGCAGCTTTTCCCGAAAACTTCGTTTGTGAAAGCTGTTACAAAGGAAAGCATATGTTCTACTGGATGAAGCAAAGATTTTTTTTAATTTATTTGTGTCTATAACTATTGCACGTATGAATGTTTATAGTTTCAATCATTAAACGCACGAAAATGAGAATTTTTCAAAAAGTCGCCATAAAATATTTTCCGTGTAGAGGCAAGTGGATCCGAAGCTAAAGAACATTTAGTTTGAGCAGAGTAAAAGCCTTCAAATGGAATGCCCAAACAGAAAATTTGATGTTTCAGCCTATGTCAGATTGCTTGAAATTAACATTGGAATCATTTTCCGCTTTCCCGAAAGGATATTAATGTTCTGATAATTGTGTGATACATACATTTTGAGATTTGTAGAGTTATGCATTCAATTTGATTGAACAATGACAATGGAAGTGGTACTATAATATGAATTTTCTGTTTTGCTTGCATTCTCTATTTTGTGAGATTTTCTACTTAGGAAAATATTTGAAACAGAGTTATTTTTGAGCTAAGTCTAAAGAGCTCACAATCGAATTTTCGGTTTGCATTCAATTTTTTGAAGATATGTTTCAGTCGTGTATAAAATAAAACTTCGCAAAAGTACGCATTTTTCGATTGTTGGTTTCATTTCGTTATGTAATTATTTAACGTTTTGAAGAATGGAAACTCTACATACGTATAATTCCATTTCGAATGACAGTTCTTTTTCTACGTAGACACATACATATATACCAATTGATTTCTGTCTCAACCACGCGGTATATATTCTTAATAAATAATGAATGAAGTGTGTTATATTACAATTAGTTTAATAAATGATTCGAGTCAATACTGTGTTTCGAATATTACTTACTTTAAACTACCAATTTTCACAGTTAGGACTAACACGTAACCGTATTTTTGCGTTTCCAATAGCCGCTCAAATAATTACGTTCAAACACGGGTTTCCTCACCTGAAAACTGTGTGACGGTGGTGCAAATCAGTACGGAAACCAGTTTTCCCCAAATGGAACTGCACTGTAAGAAAGCAGTTGTATTTTTTATTGAATTTTTAGAGTAACTACACGAAACAGTAAATAATTGATGGATATATTTTGGCGTTGCCTTAAAGATTTTATTGCGATTTTAAAGTAGCATTAGCAATGTTATATTTGCAATTAGACTGTCATCACGAACATTTAAAGTAGCTATTTTCGATTATTTCACTTTCTTTTAAATCACTTGAGAAACTATCTGTAGCATGTCAGTAACAACAATTTATTCCGAGAAGTACGTTTGTTTGCCTTTTTGTATATATGTATTAATCCCCTTCTTAACTTTTTTATTGTTGTCGATTGACAAATTTTTGTAACAGAAACTAAAATTTGTTAAATACATAAATTGGACAACGTCTTACTAACTAAGACATTGAGTTAAGTAAAATTCATACTTTAAGCCTATCTAAGCCCTAACTCCCCATACGAATTTAGACTAGCGGCGACAAATAAGTGGTTACGATTGTTGAACATAAAATGGATTTTGGTGCTACTATATAGGTATAAATAGCTCAAGTTTCTAAAGAAAGTTTATCCAATAATGCTTAGCGAAACGTTATGCCATCATTTTGCTAAACTTCCAATAACAAAATTATGATGCTTTTTTTTTATTACCCTGTCATTTTCCAGACCTTCTCTTTACGTTTTGAAGGCTGCCACTTTTTTTTTAATATTTTAAGGCACATAGCAGATAGGTTGCCATGCGACTTAGCAAAAATCAGTTACGCTAAATATATACATACAGTTTGTAAAAAAAGTGTTTTCAACACTATAGAAAATTAAAAGCTTTAAGAGAAACTCTTATTTTTATGTAAAGTAAATAACTTTTTTCATCCCTTTTTTTTATTTATGTAAATAAAGATATTTTTAAACATTTTACATAAAAAAAAAAAACAAAATTAATTTCAATGTTCCAGTAATAATTATAAATTAAAAAAATAATTCACGTTTCAGGGTGTAAAATAAATGTTTTCAAAACTATTTTAAATTTAGAAAAATGCTTTCTGAATATGTGAAAAAATTTTTTTTTTTTTTTTGGCTGCTAATACTTCGTGTGCCTTCCTTTAGCATCAATTACTGATTGCAAGCGTCTACCCATCATATTCGCCCGGTATTTTGGCCCATTCTTCTTTAATAAATGTTATTAATTGTTGTTTGTTTTTTGGAGACCTTTTTCCGACTTTTTTCTTAAGGTGGACCCACAAATTTTCTATTGGGTTTTAATCAGGGCTTTGTGATAGAGTATCAATTACTGTTCTGCAATTATACAATAGCCAGGATCTACACGTATACGATTTATGTTTTGGGTCATTATCTTGGTATAATTTATATTTTAACCTTTCGGGATTTCCTGGGTCTACAAAATCGAATTTTCGTGCACTGGTGTTCAATTCATTTTTTAAAATATCCAAGTAGACTTCCTTCGTTATTATTTCATCCAAAATTCTTATTTCGCCAACACCTTTGCTTGAAATACAACCCCACACCATAACAGATAATTTCCCGAACTTCACAGTAGGTATTATATTTTTATTTTCTAAAGCCATCAGAGGTTTCCGCCAAACTTTTTGTGGTCCATCGTGGTAATAAAACATCACCTTTGTCTCGTCGCAAAAAATAACATCATCCCAGTGCTCCAGAGGAAAATAAATGTGCTCAATGGCAAATTTATATATTTTTTCAATGTTTACCGCGGAAAGCGAAGGTTTTATCCTGGCAACTCTTGAAAAGTATTGATGGTTTTGCAGCACGTTTTGAATGGTCTGATGAGAGATACTTACTCCACATTCATTATTAATCTCAAGAGCAATTCCTCTAGTGCTGGAAAGTGGATTTTCATCAATAGTTTTCAAAATTTTACGCTCAATGCGCCACGTGACTTTCCTTGGTCTGCCTGGTGTTTGTTTCGGCTCAAGCCTACCCTCCTTTTCAGCACGGTTAATAACATTATATACCGTCCTTAAGTTGAGGGAGAACATTTCAGCAATTTCTTTGTGAGATTTTCCTTTGTAATAATTGTAATACACTAGCTGTGTAATATTTTTGTCGAGTCGTTTTCCCGGCATTGTATTTATTTAATTCCATGATCACTAGTTGTTTGTACGCGCCCAATTTTATGAATAAACACTACCAACTGCACTTAACATACTGAAAACTTCATTTCTTTGTAAGTAATGTGCAAAAAATTAACGGTTCTTCTTTTCTTCGGTTTTTTTGAAAACACTTTTTTTACACCACTTAAAGCAGGTAGATTTGTTTGTAGCGTTGTAGTTGTAAGTGTGCATGTATTTTTATTGCAGTTTCGGCACCTTCTTGTCGACAACAGACAAAAAAACAGTTACATAAAAAAAAAACAAATAATATGCTTTTTTGTTGTTTTTCTTCATTGAAGTTGAAATTCCTAAAAAATTTTTGATTTGAAAAGACTTTTTTTTACAAACTGTATGTATTTTATCCGTCAACAAGCAAGCGATCGTAGATTAATGCAAGATAAAACACCACTTTTGACAAAGGAAGAGCTAAATATTTACCAAAGTTTGATGGATTGGAGAAAACATATGAAACTTTATTGGTTTTCGTAGTATCTTAGACCCTGGATTTGAAAATAAAATAAAATGTTTTACATCTACTTTGAAAAAAATCCTTACACGCTTAATTCAGGAGACAGGAAAAAATAAAGCAATTTCTTAAAACAGCAACAACAACAACAACATAAATAAAGTATTTTTATAGGTAGTGTAGTAGCTTGCGTCTGAAATTATTTTATTGTTTGGAAGATTAAAACTGTTTTCGTGCCAAATAAAATTATCGGATAAAATACTTGCAACAATTGCTCCAAGCTTAACAATGCACAAACGAGGTTAAATCTGTCAGATCAATGTGTTAACGTGTCTTGCCGTTTAGGCTGTCATCTAAATCACCCCATCTAAATAATAGTTACATTGATTCTATGAAAAGGTAAATTTTATTCATACAAAAATATTCGCTACAGTTACAGCCCTAAAGATAGCCGGTACTCTTTTCGTAAATCTATGTTATTGTGAATGGATTTGGAGTACAATGACTGTCAGCGTTGTGAATGTCATTGGACGTTAAAATTAAATAAGTACAACAAGGCCCGCTGGCCTTTAACGCATTAAATAAAATTAAAAGATTGGAGAAAAGATATAAATAGAATTGAAATTGTCTATATGGTTCAATGCAAAAAGTGCCCAAAATGCTACAAAAAAAGCTATCAGAAGATTAGTTGAGCGTTTGGTTTCTCAAAAATGTTGCAGAAAAGGTATAAACGTTTAAGAAATATTTGAGTTGATAAAATTAGACGTAAACATAATTCCCTTTAAATTTTAACCATTACTATCACTGTGTCTAAAAATTAAGACCATTTTTTTCTAAATGTTTAATTGTAACCTCAAATTTATTTCATGTCATTCAAAGTATTCCCCCAGGATTCAATACACTTATGTCAATCTTCAGAGCATGCCAATTAATCACCGTCCGGTATGGCCTTCAGAGCCCGCAGCGCTTCACGTTGAACTTATTCAATCGATTCGAAGCAGCGACCTCGGTATGGTATTTTGAGTTTACAAAAAGTAAGCAGAAAAAAACTCACGAACATCCAATGCAATGACTTGTGACATTCAAATACTATTCTTTTTTGAAAGTTCGGTCTGGGAAAAGGAACTAATAGTGTACAAAACGAAGATAATTGAAGAAAACTTTTTGCATAACACTGAATTTTCAGCGAATTCGATTAGTTGCACCTTTTTTTTTGAAAAAATATAGCATAACTCAGGGGTTATCATCGTAACTGCTGTAATTATTGTTAATTCTTTTATTACATAATTCAATACGATTCTATGAACTTTACATATGTACAACAAAAATCATACATAAAAAGATACAAAAATGTCGTACGAGTATAGAAAACTCCAAAATTAAATATACATGAAGTATAGCAGAACAAACAGAAAAAGGATCGAAAGATGGTCATAACTCTCGATGGCCATACCTAAACGAACACTCACACTTTTTCAATACATCGCACAAACTGATGCCAAACCATTAGTACTCGTACTCGCATAAACTTCAAATATTTGTTTCTATCATCAGCAACAGCATTGATATTACTATCAAGACCTTAGATGAGGAAAGTGCCGCCTAAATAATAGATTTGAGAGCGAAAGTTGCACTGTGGCGGATGGACGTCGATTCAGGGGAAAACAATGAAATATTAGAATTTCTATTTCCGGTTGAAGCCCCCCATCGAGCAACATAAGATTTAATAGTAGTAAGCTGTAGCACAAAGGATCATGTGTTTTATTTTAGTGAGCTAAATGCGAGAATACACAATTGGCATAAGAGCGGAAATAGGAACAGCTGCTGTTGACAAACTGGGGTGGGTATTTGTGATGACACCGTGGCACACTGGCTTTGGTTGTGGGGTTTCTCTTTATCTCTAGTACTCCATTTATTTTTTTCTTCTTTAATACCGGAAACAAGAGGATGGTTGGAATTATAAACAAAATGAGTAGATATTTCATATTTAATTGAGCTAGTTAAGCGGAAACGGAAACATAGACACATAGTAACGTCATCAAACATGGAAATGAAAGAAATTACGTTACATAGAATGAATGAAAGCTTAACCCCCTCGTCACTTCAAAGTGGAAAAAGGAATATGCGAAGAACGATTCAGAACAAACTACCTTCCTTACACGAAGTTTATGCAATGAGTTGAATTTGAGTGATACTACTACTATTTTTGACGAATACATTTCCTTAAGGCGCTATCACCTATATAGTTAGACTCATTTGCTGAATCTGTTATCTAAGGCAAGTCGTTATGACGTTCTGATCAGCCAATTACAGCTAAAAAAAATACTGGGGTAAACGTTCAATATTTTGCCAACTTCACGTTGCTGTAGCAACCAAACGGCTAATGACAGCGCGCTCATTTCTTGATAGACGTGAGTTTGTTGTTTTATTCACAAGCTTACGGAAGCACATAGCACATAAGTGTATGTTGCAGTTAAAAGTTATCGAAATGAAATTCAAACGCAATGTTATTTTTTCGCAACCAGCTATTGTTAATGAGTTATGACATTTACGAGTGAGCGAAATGCTTGTGGTATTGGACCATAACAGATTACAATGTTATTGGTATCATCAAAAAACACCATGGAGGTGGACATCTATAAACAGAAACATCGCCGAATATGGTTAGAAAGGTAAAGAGCAGACTTCAAAATAATTCACGACAAAGAGTAAATCAATTGGCGACAAATTGCAATGTGTCTGCTCGTAGCTGGGACGCGTATTAAAAATGAACTTGAATTGAAGTCCTACAAAATACAAAAAGCTGAAGAGTTAATACCCGCACAAAAGCAGTTTGCCTAGCAAAAGCAAAGGCGTCAAAATACTTGAACATTGGTGGCGAACTTGAAAATTTGGCCTTTTCTGAAGAAAATGTAAAGAAACGAAACTATCGTATATGGTTAGAAAGGAAATCAGAAGACATTTGAGATCAACGAATTCCTCTGTCAAGGCAAGCACCAGCGTCAAAGATGATTTGAGCCATTGCAACTGCCACAAGAGGTTCATCACTCGTTTTCATTGAAAAGGTAAAGGTAAATCAACAAATATGCCGCCAAAAATATTTTAGACGATGCTTTGTTGCCTCGAACATGTAAATAATTCTATAGAAAACATCTGAAGTCTCAACAAGACTCGGCACTGTTAAATAAAGTCCGTGAAACCTAATGGTTTTTATAAGAAAAAGCTCCCAGCTTCATTTTTTCACAACATTTTTTCCATCATTTCCATCATTTTTTCCCCGGACTTGAAGGCAATATTTTTTCCCATATAACCCATTCTGAAGGCTTAAGTATCAGTTAAAAATGCCTTAAAAATTATCACGAAGACTGAGACAAAATGCCACAAAGTGACATCCCGGACAAGCGCAAAGCTTTTATTCGATGTAAAGATGGCTACATCGAACAATAACATATGAGGATGTTTCTCAAAATTTGAAATGTTTTAACGATATACAGACGTTTTTACACAAAATAATCGAAATTGGCAAATTTACAGAATTTTCAATTGGTACACTTTGGTATACTTTCAATTGGTAAAAAAATCGCGGTATCAGTCTTTTACCCATTGCTTATAAGGTCCTGTCGAGTGTTAAATGTGAAAGACTAAAGCCGATTCTAACTGACCTGATTGGACCGTATCAGTGTGGCTTTAGACCTGGTAAATTAACAACTGACCAGATATTCACATTACGACAAATTCTGGAGAAGACCCAAGAAAAGCTGATCGACGCATACCATCTTTTCGTCGATTATAAAGCTGCCTTGGATAGCCCAATACGGTATAAACTGTATGAGGCCACGTCCGAGTTTAGATTTACTACGAGGCTTATACGTCTACGTGTCAACATACTGTTGGAGATGATTATGAGGAAAGCTGCAGTCAATACGTCTGTTACCATCTTTAATAAAAGCCATATGTTACTCGCATATGCAAATGACATAGATATTGTTGGACGGAAACTGCGAGATGTTACTGCAGCCTTCTCAAACACCAAAAAAGAAGCAGCGAAACTGGTCTGGTGGTAAACGAGGATAAAACAAAGTTATTGGTTTCAACGATCAACGTTTGGGACGCTGTTTGGACGTTGACAACTTTAATTTTGAAGTGGTGGAAAAATTCATCTTCCTCGATTCCGCTGTAAACAGAACGAATGATGTCAGCATGGAGATAAAGAGGAGAATATTGCTTGATTGCAGATGTTATTATGAGCTGAGGAAGCGATTCAATGATAAAGCTCTCTCTCGACAAACAAAAATCCGACTGTAACAGACGTTGGTTCTACCTATCTTGTTATATGGCGCAGAATCCTAGATTATGACACAAGCGGATGAATCAGTGCTGGCAGTTTTCGAGAGGAAAATACTGCGGAAAATATATGGACCAATCATCGTTAAGGGAGAGTATCGGCGTCGCATGAACAATGAGCTGTATGAGCTATATGCCGACATCGACGTGGTCAAACGTATTTATATAAAGCGATTGCATTGGCTGAGTCATGTTGTGCAGTTGGACCCAAATGCTCCGGCATGGAAAGTTTTCGACAATGAATTGGATGAACGGCGCGGAAAGGGACGACCAAAACTCTGTTGGAAGGACCAGGTTTTTGAAATACTGTCGAAACTTAGTGTGACGAATTGGAGGAGAAGTGCAGAGGATCGAAGCGCTTGAAATTATTTTCTATGAGTGGCGTGTTATACCTATACATATAGATAAGTATGTCTATTGCAGTCGCCATCTAAGAAGAAGAGAATACTTAGAGCCCCAAACCCTTGTATAGGATTTCTTAGTAAATTATGTAAATCCATCGATATATGGGTGTGCCTGACTTTACATTGATAGCTAGTAATTGTGTTTTATCTTTTTTTACAAACACTCTCATTTCAAAAATTTTCATTAAATAGATTTTGTCGAAATGAAATTTTTACAAGTGGCCTAAACAGTTCACTGCAGACCGAGAACGAGTTGAAGCCAACGAAAATATATAGTATTTATTTAGTAATCCTTGCTTTAATATGATTCGTGTTTTGGCCTGACGCTGCTTCTTTGGCATGGACCCGATCTAAATGGTCAGATGGAAAAATACATATAAAAATTTAAAAAAAAGGAAAAATTTTTCTTCAAAACCATTCTAATTTTAAAAAATTTCATTAAATAGAGTTTGGCGGAATAACACTTTTTTTAAATGGCTTAAACAGTTCAATGGAGGCCGGGAAGAAATTGAAGACAATGAGCGCTCTGGAGGTACATCATTTTCTAATGATAAATGTGAGTGTGACTTTCATCAGTAGAAGTTGATATCGTCTTCGACCGGTCGCCATTAGGCATGCCTAATAATGCGCCTGCCAAATTGCTTTTATTTGCAAAATATTTACTATTTATTTAGTAATCTTTAAACAGTTCAATAAGGACCGAGAACGAGTTGAAAGAGCGCTCTGGAGAAAATCAACTTATACTCATGAAGGTAGAGTGGAAGTAGAGCAGAGTAGAAATTGAAGTCGTCTCCGACCGGTCGCACTAGTGGCGCATGCCTAATAATGCGTCTGTTAAATAGTTTGTCCCTGCAAAATATCTACCATTTATTTAGTAATCCTTAACCAGTTTAATGAAAGCAGAGAACGAGTTGAAGACAAAGAGCGCTCTGGGGGAAATTAACTTCTACTGATGAATGTGGATGTGCCAGTAGAAGTTGATGTCGTCTTCGGTCGGTCGCACTAGTGGCGCATGTCTAATAATGCGCCAGTCAAGTTGTTTTCCTTGCAAAATATTTACTATTTATATCGTAATCCTTAAACAGTTCAATGAAGGCCAAGAACGAGTTTAAGACAAAGAACACTCTGGAGGAACATCAACTTCTACTGATGCAGGTGGAGTGGAAGTAGAGTAGAGTAGAAGTTGATGTCGTCTTCGGCCGGTCGCACTAGTGGCGCGTGCCTAATAATACGCCTGTCAAATAGTTTTTCCTTGCAAAATATTTACTATTTCTGTAGTAATCCTTGCTTCAATATGATTCGTGTTTTGGCCTAACGCTGCTCCCTTGGCATGTGATCTTAATGGTCAGATTAAAAATACGCATAAAAACTTAAAAAAAAAACAATCATTTTTTCTCGAGTTATCACAATATTTATTCCACTGAAATAACCGTGCAATTTTCTTTTGTTAATGCTAATAATTGCCTAATTGGCGGTTCTATTCGGTAAGAAGATTACAAATTTCGGCTATGACAACAACGAATTGCTGGCGCTAGAGATGTCGTCACTACCTCCAACTAAATTTCACAATAGTCGAAACTGCGATAATTGTAAGTGGAGCTGTCAAACAAAATCGACAACAACAATAATGGACCCCAAGCGAAACTTTGTCTAATACCATTTGACATTATGACCGACCAAGCGAAAGAGCGAACATTGGTCGGATGAATGGCGGACGGTGGAAGCAACTACTCAGTCAATCTTCCTTTCCCTTAAGTAACAACATTACAAGTGGAAATTTTGTTAGTCAAACCACTTCAGAGTGTAGTACTTGGACTGGCTTGTACTTGTGCCTTCTTGTTTCTCCCTACCTCTCTCTCTCTCTCTCTGTGTGGCAATTTTCCTGTTGTTCTCTCTGCTGCTGATGCTGCTGCTGTTATTGTTGTTGTTGCCTTATGTTGGTGATATATAGTACGAGTAGTTAGTTAAATCTTGAAGGATCTGAACTAATAAAATTTCGTTGGTCCTCGTCATAATTTTCTAGAGTGTTTCGAAATTCTGTTACAAAAACAAGAAAACTAGTACGAGCCGCCACTTGTCATTGCTGACGAGTAGGAGGACAAGGATGTTGATGGTGGGCAAAAGTCCTTGTTTGTCCTGTTTGCAAGTGGAAGAGGACTAATTGCAAAAGTGACTCAAAGACTTTGCTATTTCGTCGACAACGTTGTAGTTGTCGTTCTCGTTGTTGATGTTGATGTTATTTCGTTGTACAAAATTAAAAGACATTCACTTCACTTTGCTTAAAGGACTTTATGGAAATAATAAAGACAAGCGATACTGGCTCAAAGATGGAAAGGCAGAGCGAACAGGACTGAATGCTGAAAATTGTATATATGGGTCAACATTGCTGTTTGTACAAGAAGAAAGGATTCATAAAAGTATGAAAATGGTAATAGTTGATGAAGTGAAGGAAAACGCTTCCCTTTCCCTTATTGCCTGCAGTCGCTACAACTTCATCGTTTTTTGTGAATACAGAATGCTAGTAAATTGCTTAAAATGTCCCTTAGAGAAAAGTGTCCTGGGAAAAAGGGAAGGAAGATGAACTTCAGGCTTTTAAGGGTGTGGGAGGTGTGTGTGTGTGTATGCGTGTTATGCGCAATCTGGACTTCAGACGAAAAGTCCTACATTAATGTATTAATAATTCTCTTTGAGATTTTTAATAGGACACGGTGATGTTTATGGGATGGACAGGTGAATGGAGCAAAACTTTTGTAATAATCTATTTGTAAAATTGAATAAATGATTTCCACGATAATCTCAATCAATATAGTGGTCACTGCTTAGACGACAAGCACAATATGTAACATCTACCCGTATATAAGTCGGTGTCTGACATACAGCGGATTCAGATTATGAAAATTTCGTTATAACGCTGATCTTTTATACATCTGCAGGAGTAACTTCCTTTTGAAAACTTTCCCAAGTACCTGTGAATATGAATGATTCTGATGTATAAAAATGACTCTGGTTCTAAAATGGCAACAAAAAAAAAATATATATTTTTACCAAAGGATTTCCATCAGTTGAAACATTTATTGATTTGGGAATAGCAAATTCATTCAAGGAATGGTTATTTACATGGGTAATTGTATGTACTCGTATTATATTTATTGCCATCTGTGGTCAAAGCTTTCGGATAATAGAGGGTGGCTGATGAATGTTGTTACATTAAGAAACTCACACAACGGTTTTTATTCTTTTGAAAAAATATTAAAATTTTTATTAACAGCCTGGTTTTATAAAACGAATCACTCAATTCGTTCGTCAACCAGGCGATCAGCTATTTATGTTTGTCTTGCAGGGAGAATTTTCTCAGTTGCCTTTCAAATGCATCGCTTTAAATCATTAAATCTTGTTGATTTTGTTTAGTAAACCTCCTGTTTATAATAACTAACTAATAGGAAAAAATTGGGAAATCTTGGAGGCCAAGGGAATGTTGTGTTTTTTAAACTAGTTTGTTCGGAAATTTTTCTAAGAAATGGACCCTTTGCATGATTTTACAAACCGCTCACTGCTTTCAACTATTTATTTTCAACCATTTATTCAGTATCCCCTGATAGTCGATCTGGTGGTAGTTAAATTGAATAACTTAAACGGTGAGTAGGCAACACCTGTTAATGAAATTGGTAATCCCAACGCCAAGGTCGAACACTAGGGTTAGCCAAACACTACTGTCCATCCTTATCTAGTCTACACTATGGCCTCATAAACAGCTGGTGGGAATGGAGATAGAGGCAGTGCATACAACTTAACATCTAATAGGGCTGCCATACAGAAAGGCATGAATTTATAAATGAATACATAGCAGCTCGCTCTATTCTTAGTGTATTCTGAGTATTCTGAGTGGCCACTATAATGTGCATTTGTTTGGAGGCGCATTGAAGACTCTGCATTTCCACTTGATGCTTTCCATAAGAGAGTTTGAAAAAAAAGAAAATCTGTTTAGAAATTTCGAATTTATCAAGATTACACTGTGGGACACAACTAAATGTTATTGCTATTAGGTGCGCAACTACGTTCCCGCTGTTTGCCAATAGATGGCCCCAGCTGTAAGTACTAGTCGATTCTGCCACAACCTAAACGTAATGAGCCAAGCTTAGACATATGGTAAACATACCGCCTCGACACAATAGTGATTATTTATTCACGTCATATTCTTTTGGTTGTGTGAATATGTATGATTTTGTGCCAAATAATCGTCATATGCGGGAAGTATTGATGTTTTTTTTTCAATAGAAGAAAACGTTGGCTAAAGCTCATCGAGAGCTTCAAAACGTTTAATGAGACACTGCTTTAAGTGAAACAGCGTCTCGATGTTGCTTTAAAGACAGTGATTCGATGTTGATGACCGTTCGCGTGAAGGAAGACGAAAAAACTTCGAAGACACTGCTTGATGGGGATCCGTATCAAACGCACGTTGAGCTTGCTTTAGTATTTGGATTTACCCTCCAAGCCATTTTTAAGCGATTGCATCTGTTAGGAATGATTCAAAAGCAAGGAACTTAGGTTCCTTATGGGTTGAAGCCAAAGGAGCTTCAGCGTCGATTTTTTCGCCTGTGAACAAATGCTTCATCGACAAAAAGGAAGAGTTTTCTTCATCGTATTATACCGGGTGATGAGAAATGGACTCATTACAGCAATCCAAAGAAATGACAGTCATGGTTGCTGCCCACTCATTCACGCTGCGAAGGTTATGCTCTGTATTTAGGAGGACCAGGTCGTTGCTATTTATTACGAGCTGTTGCAACCAAGCAAAACTATCACTAGGGATTGGCATCGCTTCAATTAATGCAATTGGGCCAAGTTGTACTCGAGAAACGCCCACAATATGGGGAGAGGCACGAAAAAGTGATTCTTCAGCATGACAACGCTCGGCCTCACGTGGCCAAGGCCGTTAAAACCAACCTGGAAGCGCTGAAATGGGAAGCGCCATATTCTCCAGATATTGCGACATCCGATTAACACTTGTTCTGTCCGATGGCACACGGTCTGGCTGACCAGCAGTTCCACTCATATTCGTTCTACCGTGGCGGAATTCGAACTTTGCCAGAAAGATGGGAAAAAGTAGTAGCTAGCGATGGGCACGCACAACTTTCAGTGAATCCTTGGTAAACATGTTTTCATAATAGAGTTGAACTTTTATAAAAAAAAGCAGCGAAAACTTAGTTACACACCTAATACAAGTGATATTGTTGATAGACAGAAATTTTGCGCATTTTTCTGCCGTTATAACTAATACCGAAATTTCAGACAGCTGAACTACCTCACAGCCACCTTCAACCAGCGTCCTTTTGGATTATTGTAAAAGTATGAGAAGTGCCAGAGTGTTACCATCGCCAACACTTGTATAAAACATCGCCAGCTTCTATATATGTACATAAAAAGCCAGCTACAGAGTGGCGCAATAGAACGTGCATATTGCATCATCTTTTTTTTGCGGGGTAGAAAAGGCGCGAGCGGGGGCGCCTACATCGTTGGGTTGGCTCATGGAGTTTTAGTATCTGTGAATCACTTCGACGGGAAGCGTCGAGCATTTTGCGTGCGCGCATTTTACGAGAACTCTCGTTCATATATATATATATTGTGCTGAGTATGGACTACGGCGAATTGGTGAAGCTCCGAGTGCTAATTTAATTAAAATATGGGTAAAGTGTTTTGAAGAGGCCGGTTCAACATTTAAACCACAAGCAAATGGTCGCCCAAGAACATCTAGGACCGAAGACAATGTTGAGAGAGTTATGGAGTCAGTACGAGGAAATCCACAAATGTCGACTTGCAAGAGATCAATTTTAACATTGGATCTTAAACTGCATCCATATAAGCCGCAATTAACACAAGAATTGAAACAGTCTGACTTCATAGCAAGGCTCGCGTTTGCTAATGAAATGCTTAATCAATTTTCCAATTTTGCCAATATCCTTTTCTCTGACGAGGCTCATTTCCTTATGAATGGGTTCGTAAACCGTCAAAATTGTCATTACTGGAACAGTAAAAAACCCAAAATCAAACGCCAGAAACCATTGCATAGTCCTAAAGTGACAGTATGGGCAGGAATCTCTGGCAGAGGAATAATTGGTCCTTTTTCCTTCGAAAATGCGGGAGGCCAAAACGTCACGGTTAATACGGAGCGCTATGTTGAGATGTTGGACGGATTTTTGGCTTCAGAAATTTAAAGTTCAAGAATAGTGAATTCCAGAACTTGGTTCCGACAAGATGGAGCTACCTGTCACACATCAAATGACTCCATGGCGGTGGTGAAGCAGATGTTCCCTGGCAGACTGATTTCGAAAAGAGTCCCCCACGCAGTCCAGACTTGACGCCTCTTGACATTTTTTTTGTGGGGATACCTCAAACACAAAGTCTACAGTAATAATCCAGGAAACATCGTTCAGCTCAAGGAGAATATCCGTGGTGAAATGGCAGCCATTACACCAGTATTACTGAAGGAAGTTTTCAATAATTTTTGTTTGCGGTTAGAGGAGTGCGGTCGTAGAGAGGATCACCATTTAGATGATGTTATTTTTAAAAAATAAACTCCATTTATTACTCTACAATGCCTTAGATATATTTTAACCATACCTTTTGTATTTATTTTTTAATCTATTTTCTAAATATGCACGTTCTATTGCGCCACCCTGTATATAAAAAGTTGATAAAACACTATAAAATATCACAATATCGGGTCGATCTTCTTACAGATTTCCGAGCATTATAATGCAACACACTTGGCAAAAATAGAAGCAACTGCAGTATGAGAATTAGGTATAGAGAGAAAAAATCAAATTTCGATAAACCGGTCAATTTGTCTGGGTACAAGAAGGGGCGTGATAATGCCGTCGGTTTCTTGTTTCCAAAACTTAGTTTATTAAATTCAAAAATATGAAGTTAAGAATAAAAGGGGTTAAATCAGTCATTTGTATGGGAGGTACTAGAAAGAGCGGCGTCTACTTTTCATAAGTTTTACACAGAACAATAAATAAATAATGGAGTCTGTTAATTAGGAATTATTACATTAATTTCTTTTAAATATTAATTTTGTAGCTTCATATTCTTAATTAATTACAGGGGAAAAAATTTCGGAAAATCGGTTAATTTGAATGAGATGAATTGACAGACGCTCAATGTGTGCCAAATTCGCTCAAATTTAGTGCAACTACGGGTGGCCCCACTATAATAAATTCAAATAACTTTTTTTTTTTTAAATCAATTTGACGGACTTAAATTGGGCCTAATATCGTACATCTTGTTACCTTATGTAGATAATGGAATGGTCTTGTACTACCACATTTGGATCCACAGTTTTGTGTGGGAAAGTTGTTTAACGGGCAATAATCCTGGCAGTTGGCATTGGGCGTTGTTTATGAATTGGTAGTCGGGATGGTTGTCTTGTTCTCTATTGTTAAATGTGCTGATATTTTGGGGCATTATCGGTGCATCGTTTGCTAGATTCTTTGTTTCAATTTGTAGAATTTCTGGATTTGTTAATCTTGTCGTATACTTGGGCTATTATATTTCGTGTGGATCTGCAGTACTTTCTGGATTGGTTGCTGATTTTATTCAGTGAGTATTTTGAATTTTTCTTATTTCGTTATTTTTTATTTGGGAAGGTTCTCAATTTTCTGTGTTTTTTGGACCTTCTTCGATTTTTCGTTTTTCTGATTTCTTTGACTGACATTGACGCAACCTGCTGATGAGTCCCTTTTGGACCTTCATCGACTTTTCTTTTTTCTGATTTCTTTGATTGACATTGACATAGCCTGTTGAAGAGACCTTTGGCTGGGGACGAAAGCACTCTGGGCTGCCATATTTTGAAGCCTTTACTGGTTCTGATCTTCGGGCTGTATGTTTAGGGATTACATTTTCTTTACTATTACTAGGTTTGTTCCTTTGATTTGGTTCTGCTTACTGAATTTTTCTAAAATGGGTGTTTGTGATTTGATTTGCCGTTTGTTTTTGTTGATTTCTTAATCGATTTTGGTGATTCTACTTTACTATGCATTTCGTTTGATTTTGCTTGTGCCCATCGTCGTCAACGTGCCTCCGTAGATAACTCTTGGGTAGCCCCCTACCTCTTTTTTGTTTTTACACAAATCCGTTTCGTGCCCTGTAAACGTTACACCATAGCACGATTCGCTCGCCACCCTGTATACAAAAGATGTGAACCAAAGAATGTATGGGATAAATCGGTCATTTGTATGGGAAGTACCAGAAAGTAAAAGATCGGTCCATTTTTTCAAATTCTATCAAGCAATATAAACCAATATAATGGGCAAAAATCTAAGTTACTGCAGCCTACGAATGAGAAATTAGAAAGAAAAAAGTTGCATTTGGGAAAGTCGATTGATTTGTATGGGAGATGCCACAAACGATTGTTCGATATGGTCCATTTATTGTCCACGAACACGATGTGACAGAATATTAGGCTGTGCTAAGTTTTAAGAAGATTCATAGAAGTTTACGGCGGTTATCATGTCTACCTGCCACACAGACCGAACCGTTCAATCAACTTAAAAATTTATAGAACATATTTTAGTCAAAAGATATTTAATATTTAAAAAAATTCCTTCTGAATGCTAAATTTTCATTCTGTTAATCCTCCGTGAAGTGAAGGTTAATAAAGGAATTATTGGCTAAAAACGAACGAAAGTAAAAGAGAAAAATTAAAATTTATTTTTTTAAATCAAACACTTTTGTGACCGTATCAGGTAGTTTAGTAATGAAATGATGGTTTACTTTGCCTCACATCCCTGATTTTTAATTTTAAAAAACATCAAAATCGGCTACCATTTGCAAAAGATAGCAGTTTGGAAAGATTTTTTCACAACCAACACAATTGGCAACCTGTAGATTGCAGATTGTTTTTTTTTTCTATAGGGTGGCGCATAAGGAACGTTAAGATTTGATCAGTGAATACCTTCTTTGTTTAAGTCTTTTTTTTTTGTCTCTTTACAGAATTAACTAAATAATACTTGGGGAATTTATGATGGAAAGACTCAGCACAGAACAAAGAACTAAAGTTATTCAATTTTACTTTGAAAGTCGGCATTCGATTACTCTGATCATATCGAAATTTCTTTCATGTTCGATATGCTCCTAGCGCTTCAACAATTTACCGATTGGTTCAGCGTTTTGGGTAACAAGGGGCTGTCTGTGATCTTCCGCGTGCTGGAAGACCTCGTGCAGTTCGAAATGAAATGACCATTGCTCGAGTGCAAGCAAATATTGAGAAAAACCCAGAAACTTCCATCAGGCGACGTTCTCAGCAGTTAGAGATGTCTAGGCGGTCTTTGCAAAGAATTTTACATGTGTTACATCTTTTCTCATATAAGATGCAATTGGTTCACGAATTATGCGCCAACCTATAGAAGTCTAGACAAACTTCTCTATACAACTTATGTCAGTCTCTACAGAATCACAATGCTATAATTGCCGATCTGGCAATGCTGTAAGCATTACAGATGGTGTCAGGCCTGTGCGTCATCGCAATGCACGCATTGCCGATAATATCGCTTCTGTTAGTGAAAGTGTGGCGGATAATTCGAATTTGTCGATTTCAAGGTGTTCTCAGCAACTGGGCCTAGCGTATTTTGCATTTGTGCATACAGAGTCTAACGCACGCTACAATTCACAACGCCGGCTGACCATTCCCAACGCCGTAGATATGCTGATTGGGTGCTACAGCAACAAGCTTTTAATGCTGATTTTTCGAACAAAATGTTCTTCAGCAATGAAGCTCATTTCTCACTCGGTGGTTAAGCCAATAAGAAAAATTGTCGTATATGGGGCTTAGAGAACCCAGAAGTAATTGTGGAATAGCCATTTCATTCGGAAAAAACAAATCATTTGGTGCGCATTATGGTCTGGAGGTGTCATTGGGCACTATTTGTTTGAAAATGATGCTATGGCCGTATGATAACCAACCTTTTTTTGGCTTGCAATTGAAGATTATGAACTGGACGATATGTGGTTATAACAAGACGGTGCCACGAGCCACATAACATGACCGATGTTGGCTTTATTGTAAGAGAAGTTTCCAGAAAGCGTAATTTCACGTTTAAACGACATAAATTGGCCACCAATATCATGCGATTTGACGCCGTTAGGCTTTTTTTTGTGGGGCCACGTCGAAGGCCGTGTTTCTCAAACGCATTTGAACCAACATTTGTCAAATTATCACCGAGACGCCTCCCGAAATGTGTGAAAAAGTGATCAAAAACTACCTCAAAAGGATCCACTGCTGTATTTAGTCCAGAGGCGGCCATTTAAATGACATTATATTCCGTAATTAATGGCAAGTTGCAAGCATTATAATGAATTAAAAGTTTCAATGAAATCATGGCATTATGTGTGTTTCGTTTAAATTTACTTTTGAAACCAAAAACAGGATAAACCAACTAAGATATTCGCTTGACACGTCTCCGGGTGAAGTTTTCCTATTTCCAAATCTAAAACTACCACTTGGAGAGAGACTTTTGAACTTATTTGCCATCACAAAAGAAATTTTACAACGAAAACTGTACGGAGAGAATTTGGGCCTATCTCGAGAGTGACAAAATAAATTTTGATAAATAAATTATTTTCTATTTTAATTAACAATTTCGAATGTCTTTAAATCAATGAACATTTTAGTAACACATATAGTCGACATGTTTAAACACATTGCATTACGTAATGGATATTTCCTAGTTCAGCTGGTTTATCCGACCTTATACAGGGTGGCGCAATAGAAGGTGCATATTTAAAAAATAGATTAAAAAATAAATACAAAAGGTATGGTTAAAATATATCTAAGGCATTGTAGAGTAATAAATGGAGTTTATTTTTGAAAAATAACATCATCTAAATGGTGACCTTCTCTACGACGGCACTCCTCTAACCGTAAACGAAAATTATTGAAAACTTTCTTCAGTAATACTGGTGTAATGGCTGCCATTTCACCACGGATATTCTCCTTGAGCTGAACGATGTTTCCTGGATTATTACTGTAGACTTTGTGTTTGAGGTATCCCCACAAAAAAATGTCAAGAGGCGTCAAGTCTGGACTGCGTGGGGGACTCTTTTCGAAATCAGTCTGCCAGGGAACATCTGCTTCACCCCCGCCATGGAGTCATTTAATGTGTGACAGGTAGCTCCATCTTGTTGAAACCAAGTTCTGGAATTCACTATTCTTGAACTTTCAATTTCTGGAGGCAAAAGTCCGTCCAACATCTCAACATAGCATTCTGTATTAACTGTGACGTTCTGGCCACGCGCATTTTCGAAGAAAAAGGACCAATCATTTCTCTGCCAGAGGTTGCTGCCCATACTGTCACTTTAGGACTATGCAATGGTTTCTGGTGTTTGATTTTGGGATTTTCACTGTTCCAGTAACGACAATTTTGACGGTTTACGAACCCATTCATAAGGAAATGAGCCTCGTGAGGGAAAAGGATATTGTCAAAATTGGAAAATCGATTAAGCATTTCATTAGCAAATGCGAGCCTGGCTATGAAGTCAGACTCTTTCAATTCTTGTGTTAATTGCAGCTTATATGGATGCAGTTTAAGATCCAATGTTAAAATTCGTTGCAAACTTCGTCGCGATAATTGTAAGACAGACGATTTCTTGCGAGTCGACGTTTGTGGATTTCCTCGTACTGACTCTATAACTCTCTCAACATTGTCTTCGGTCCTAGATGTTCTTGGGCGACCATTTGCTTGTGGTTTAAATGTTGAACCGGTCTCTTCAAAACGCTTTACCCATATTTTAATTAAATTAGCACTCGGAGCTTCACTAATTCGCCGTAGTTCATATTCAGCACAATATAGTCGCCTAGTAGATATATTTGAACGAGAGTTCTCGTAAAATGCGCGCACGCAAAATGCGCGACGCTTCCCGTCGAAGTGATTCATAGCGACTAAAACTCCATGAGCCCGCGAACCCAACGTGTAGGCGCCACCCCCGCCCGCGCCTTTTCTACCCCGCAAAAAAAGATGACGCAATATGCACGTTCTGTTGCGCCACCCTGTATTACATGTGCTATCTAGCTATTTGTACCACTCTTTGTGCACTTTTTTCTTTTGTAAAACAGTACACCAGTAGTTACTAAATTTGAAAAATTTAAAGTTCATCACATCATATTTAAGACAATTATCGTCATGACACTTTTCACAGTTTACGAATTTTGTATGTTGTAGCATGTAATTGCTATGTCCACCCTCCAGTTGGTAACACCACTGGAAAAAAATGTATTATAACTAATCCTTTAGTTGTTGTACTCCTTTGGGTCCCAACAACTTTACATAAATTTTAAAACAAATGATAAATGGTGTCGTCTACCGTTCTGCTCTATAATTCTTCCTTGCTTGTTTCATTTTTTTTTTTTTTTTTGCTGGCTGTTGTCTTTAGTCGCTCTCAAGTGAGAAATAATTAATGCTACATATGTTGCACAAACTGCTATGCAATCTAACAAAATGAAGAAAAACTACTACTCTAATGCTACTATGCAATAAAACATATAAACTGCATATTATGTTGCAAGGCACAGCACGGCGATCCTGGCGACATTTGAAAATGGGGGATTAATGATGCACACAGAGGTATTTTGGATGAAAAGGTAATCAAAACTCAAAATTTACTAATAAGGAGTCTTAAAGCATTACAGCCTAGAATGCATTGAAATATATTAAAAAGAAAGCCGTTCCCTAAAACAATTTGGTTTTAAAATAGCTCTTAGTTTATGGAGTACTTTGAATTTAAAAATGTGCGCTTTATGAATTCGAAAATGTTTCTTTTTACTTCGAATTAAAAATAATTTTTTTGTTTAATTAAAAGGCACCCGTTTATGAACTAGACATAGTCGAACTGTGTCTTGTGACACTTTCAATTTTGAAGTACAAGAAATGAAACAAATGAGAGAGATTTTGCAGTCTTTTTCCAAAAAAAAGTAACTTATACTAATTTGAACCTAATAATGCAAACATTTTTCCAAGAGACAGATAGACATACACTGCCGATCAACCAAATAGACTCACAGATTTTTTTTTTTTTTAATTGAGTTTACAACTTTTATATAAATATAAATGGGACACAGAAATTTTTTATTATTCAGTAATCAATTTAAAATTAAACAAAACAAAAATTAACGTTCTAAGCTTACAATTAAATTTTTAAAATTTTTTTTAGGTTTACCTCAAAAAGTACCCTTTTTTTATCGCTCAACCGAATAGACTCAAGGACTTTAATTATATCTAAACCACAAATTAATGAAAAAACAATGTAAAAAATAATTTTCTTATAATATTTACACGCTATTAATAATGAGTAAAGCCACCTTTATTTGAAATAACTTCAAAAATTCGGTCAGGGAGTGAATCGTAAAGTGACTTTAAATAGTCCAAGGACACTTCGCTCCAGGCGTTCAAAATAGCTGCTTTTAATGATTCGACGTTTTCAAACTGTCTGCCAGATTGATAAACCTTTCGTGTAAGCCATCCCCATACATTTTCGATAATATTGATATCAGGAGAGTACGGAGGCCACTCCATCAACTTTACATTTTGGTCACTTATCCACTTTTTTACCACTCGAGAGGTGTGTATTGGGGCATTGTCCTGTTGAAATCTCCAGGGTAATGAGCCAAAAATGTTCGAAAAATGGGGAAATGCTTTTTGAAGCAGTTCTTTGTATTTATTTGCATTCATCCTGGATGAAACAAATTGAATTTCAAATGGCCCATAGTAGGATATTGCGCCCCACACCATAACACCTCCTTCACGACTATGATGTCGGGTTAAAAAGAGTTCCTCCTTTTTTAAATCATGGAAGTAATAATTAAAGCCATCTGGTCCATCCAAATTAAAACGTTTTTCATCAGAAAAAACGATTTGGTGCCACTCCCTATTCCATGCCATGTGATTGCGGGCATATACACAGAGACTTTGCTTACGAACATCGGTAAGCGGTGGTTTTTTTTTTATTTTTAGTCTCTTTAGATCTTTAGCTTTACGGATTACACGTCTCATGGTAGCTATACTGGCATTTACACCCAAATTTTGGCGAATTTTGACGGCAGAATATCTCGAATTTGACGCCTCTCGGAGAATCCTTCGCTCTTCGATGGTTGTTAGTGCTTTTCTTGTCGGCTTATGCATATTTTTTCCATAACTCGATGGATTTCTGATAAAATGACTCACAACAGACTGACTTCTACCAATTTTTTCAGCGATTTGTCGAGTTGTCAGCTTACTGTCATGATGATGATTTTGTGTTTAATTATTTTTAAATTGCACCAAAAGAGTGTACGCAACTTTTTGTTCGAACAGCTAATCAGAAACTAAAATTACAGCGTTTGAGTCTATTTCGATGATCGCCAAAAAAGCAAATTTTTTCGACATTGTCAAAGCAAAACAAGAATATTTAATAACTGTAAATTTTTTGCATCCTCTTCTTATCGCAATTCGTTTATCTATTGCTTTGCTCTAAAATAAACAACAATACTTGTTCAATTGCTTCTTCCACAAAGAAGATATTCAAAAATTAAAAGAAATAAATCTGTGAGTCTACTTGTATGTGTGATAAAACAAAATTAATTTACGATTGAAGTTTATTTGAATGAAATAATGGAATAATTTTTCTAAGAGACAGAAAGACATATACTCGTATATGACGAAATGGTAGGTCGTTGCTCGAAGTGTTATCAATGAAAAAGTACTGTAATTTTGTCAATTCTAATTTTTTTTATCTAAAAATTCCAGTATATCAAAAAAAAAAAAAAAAAAAAAAAAAAACGTTTAAAATTTTAAGAAAAATATGCTATTGCTCTATGTAGCCATTTTCGGTGCGGATAGTAGCACCGAGTCTGTTCGAAAAGACTTCACACTCTGAACGAATGTGGCTTGATGGTATTTTGTCCCAATCTCAGCGAAAAGCAATTTTAAGTCGTTGACCGTTTCATATTTCTTAGCTGATATTTTGGCTTCCAGAATAAGTCTTTTTAAAAAAATTCGATGGATTTAAGTCCGGGGAATATGGTCTATCATCACCAAATCCCACATATTGTACAGAGGTGATGATGGATTGATGGATATTGTACAGAGGTGATGATGGATTGATAGAGGTGATTTTTTAATTGTAGTTTCTTTTTTAAACCGAATAAAACAAAAAAACAAATTTGCATCATATATGTGGCTTTTTTATTGGAATCGATAAATTGGTCTTTGCCATTTAATTTTTAAAGATAATTTCATGGAAATGTAGTCCACGGCTCCGTCTCAAAATGTTCATTCGGAAGGTCCACTTTATCGAGCATTTCGGTCTGTATTCCACGAATACGCGTGTTATGTTATCCTGTAAAGCTTCTATAGTGTTCAGCTTGTCCACATAGACCAACGATTTGACATAACCCCACAAGAAATAATCAAGAGGCGTTAACTCGCAAGATCTTGGGGGCCAACTCACAGGGCCAAATCGAGAGACAAGCTGCTCACCAAATTCATCCCTTAACATATCCATTGTTTCACGAGCAGTGTGGCATGTTGCACGGCCCTGATGAAACCACATGTCAACCAAGTTCAACTCAATCAATTGGGTCAAATTCCTTGTGGTAGAGTAACACATGCCCAATCGCTGAGAACGACGACGAATTGACATTTCACGATCCTCATTAACACTGGTCGCTACGACTGCAATATTTCCTTCGGTACGCATCCTACGCATGCGAGTTGATGGTTTTATGTTCAACAAAGTAAATTTGTTTCGAAATTTGGAAATAACAGCATGAATTGTTGATGCAGCAGGTCGATTATGACGACCATAAAGTGGTCGTATCAAACGATGCACATTTGTCAATGTCGACCATTTTATGGTCGTATCAAACGATGCACATTTGTCACAGAGCACGAATTTTGATAATAAATTTCAATGTTTTGCAATCGTCGCTCGTTTGTTAGTCTTTCCATAATGAAATAGCAGAGTATACTGTACACTTTTCACTTTGACAGATGACGTTTGGACGCCATTACCAAGCAGTGCTGCCAACCTGAAAAACTTAAATCTTAAAAAATCGCCCTATATGTGGGAATAGCGGGGAATCCTCTAATAAATTTGATACATCTCTCGTTGTAGTTGTGGAGTTAAAATGTTGGACTGTATTGTGATTTATCCAATAGCAATGATGGTTAGGAGGACAAATTTTATAGTTGTTTTCTACATGAGAACTGAAAATTGGAACTTGTGATTTGGATCATATAATTTCACAATCATGTGAAATTATACGCCATCAAATTGATCGTGAAGAATTTACAAGTAGCGATAAATAAAAGATGAGAATTAGAATTAGTGCCAATTCAAAGGGGGTTTTATTCAGGGAACGAGTTGTGCTTACCAGTTGAGATGTGATTTATTGGCGACTTTTTCTCTTTACATAACTTACGACAACAGCTAATTTCATATGTGACAATTCAGAATTCAGCTAAACATATTTTCACTCAATGGAGTTAAGTAACCATTTCGGGAGCAAAAATTTTAGTTCATTCACAATGATATCGATACAAAAGCATATTTTAATGTACATATACAAAAAAAGGTTAATTTCACTATAAATTAAATGGTAAAAATCAAATACTTGTAATCTTAAAATTATGCCTAAAGTGTTGAAGTTTAGACAATAGTTGTAAAGAAATGAAGCTGGAAGCTTTTTCTTGTGAAAATTTGAGTTTCACGGGCTTTACGAGATGCCAAGTTTTGTTCAAACGTTTAATGGTTTCTGCTGAATTATTTACCTGGCTTCCCAAGTTAACAAAGCATAGTTTAAAAATTTTCCACGGTAGTTGTGTTGATATACTCCGTCAACGAAAACGAGTGGTGATTAGTGTCCTGTAGGAGTTAACGCGGCCCATAACATCACCGATTCAGACACTTGCGTTCGCAGAACAATTCGCTGATGCGAATCCCCTTCTCATTTGTTTACTACAAAATATCAAAATTTCAAGTTCGCCACCAATGTGTAACTATTTTCAGAGCTTTGCTCTTGCAAGGTGAATTGCCTTTTGTGCAGTTGTTAAATATTGCACTTTTTGTATTTTATCAATTTAAGCTAATTTTTAATATTACATATCTGGGGGTAGACACATTGAAATTGTTCGCCAATTGAACTACTCTTTGCCGTGAATTATGTTGAAGTCTGATCTTTACCTTTCGAACCATTGTTTGGTGATGTTGCTATTTTTGTATGTCCAGCACCATGGTGTTTTTGATACTATCAGCATTATTGTAAAATATCGTATAATGGTTCGATGTACAAACATTTTGGTCGCAAGTAAATGTAGCAGCGTATTAATAAAGGCTGGTTGCGATGTTCCAGCCAAATACAACTGGTTTTAACTGCGTTGTAGAACGATGTGCTTTTATAGACTTGTAAACAACATAACAAACTAACACTTCCCAAATAATGAGCACGCCGTCATTAGCCATTTGGTAGCTACAGTGGCATGAAGTTTGAAACATTGCCAGCACTTACTCTTTTATGCGTACATACGTGAATTTAGTTGAATTTTTGGTTATACGATGGAGGAAACCATTTTCAAAAAATGTTTAAATGTATTGTTTAGGAAATAGAACGGGTTATCCGTTTTTCGGTTTCAAAAGTATCCGTTTTTCCCTTTCAAAGCTATGATTTCAATAAAACTTTTATTTCATTATAATGTCATTTAAATGATCGCCTCTGAGTTGGTTACAACAATGGATAATTTTGAGGCAGTTTTTGACCACTTTTTCGCATATTTTAGGCAGTATCTCGGCGATAACTTGACAAATGTTGGTTTTCAAATGCTCCAACGTTTGGGGATTATTCGCGCAAACATGGTCTTTGACGTAGCGACAAATTGCATGATTTTGGTGGCCAATTGAAGTCGCCAAAACATGAAATTACGCTTGCTGGAAACTTCTTAAGCAATGAAGCCAAAATCGGCCAACCAACTTCTTGCACAGTAGTTAGATTATGATGACCATAATCACACCGTAATGCACAAAAAGTGCCAACGTTTGAATCACCACTTTTGTATTAAGTTTTAACTATTTTTACGCATTCTTCGGTTGTTAAACGATCCATATTCGTAAATGGCAAACATTTGTCTAAATAGATAACAATTCAGATGACAGGTATTTAACAGCTGATAGCATTGCCAGCCAAAACGTATTTCCTACAGGATCAATTTTACTCACTTGTGATATATATAGTATGTAGTATCATTGATTTTCATAATTTTCAATATCAGACTCAAGCTTAAAGGGCCTATTACAAGGGTATATAAACTGGTGTGGGTCTTCGTTTGAATCACCACTTTTGTAGTAAGTTTTAACTATTTTCACGCGTTCTTCGGTTGTTAAACGATCCATATTCGTAAATGGCAAACATTTGCCTAAATAGATAACAATTCAGATGACAGGTATTTAACAGCTGATAGTATTGCCAGCCAAATCGACGGTTTTGAAACCATTAAATGGATAAGCATGTGCAATCCAAATTGAAATCTGTAAATATTTGGAAATAAATCCATTGATTACTTATCTTAACTATCTTAGAATTTATCTATGATATAAGCTTTATCAACATTTTTGGTCAAAAACATAAAATAACTTGAAAAAATCTAAGTTTATAATCACGTCTCATATATTATGTGTTGTGTAGAAATCAGATGAAGATTGTTTAGTCTTTTACGGAACAATCAGACACACATACATTTTAATGTAGGAGCAAAATGGCAGTAAAAATGTCTGCAAGGCCAGGAATTTTGTAGCCCCTCTGGATAACAACCTATTAGGTCGTAGACAATGTATAAATTAGTCATAGATTAAGTGGTTAAGGCAAAATGCCCAGCTCTCATTACTACATCGCCTTGTTTTACTCTCGACATGACGTGCTGTTCAATATTTTTGTCCGCAGTTAGACCTGTCCATTACAATCTGATTTAAATGAGATTGTTTCTTCACATACCTATCAATTGGCACCTTAAATTCAATTTAATTACCGAATACATAGTAAAGTGATTGGAAAATACCGAAAAATGTGCATTTTTCCTGAGGTGGTTTTAGTCCTTTGCATAAAAAAATGTATTTCCTACGGGATCAATTTTACTGACTTGTGATATTTATGGTAAGTAATATCACCGATTTTCATAATTTTCAATATCAGGCTCAAAGCTTAACGGGCCTGTTACAAGGGTATATAAACTGGTGTAGATTTCCTCTTACCTATCAATATAACATACAAATAAGGGTGGTCCCAAACCTATCCGACCTAACAAAGAGACACAAAAAAGTTGGGAAAACTTTCTTTTTTATTTTTCAAGCAATATTCAATAGATTCTATACCCTGTTTATAGTGAGAACTGCCAAATTCCTTAAAATAGCTACCAATCGCAGACTCTACCTCTTTATTGTTTGCAAATGTTTTACCACTGAGCCATTTTTTAAGTTTGGAAATAGAAAATAGTCCAAGAGAGTTAAATCTACGTGATGAAGCAATTCAAACTTTAATTCATTAATTTTGGCCATCGCAATAGTGGATATGCGAGCTGGAGCATTGTCTTGAAGACACAACATATTCTTTTTCGCCAAATGCGACATTTTTTCCATAATTTCATCACCTAAACGCTGCAGTAAAATTAGCATAATATTCGCCGATGATGATTTTTCTTTTCTGAACATAATCGATGGAAGTAATCCCATGAACATATCAAAAAACAGACGCCATGACCTTGCCGGCAGAAAAAACCGTGTTCGCCTTCTATGATACCGATTCTCCCATTACAGTCTACTGCTTTGAGTGTTCCTTAGTCTCAGGAGTGAACCGGTGAACCCATGTCTCATCCATAGATATAAATCGACTTGAAGATTTGGATTTATTGCGGTGAAACATCGCTAAACACTCTACTAAAACATCTTCACGACGC
>JAHXMU010000609.1:67196-84924 GCA_019455685.1 Philornis downsi | reverse complement strand
ATTGGTTATCGTAGCGCTTGCATGAAGTTAGCAGTGGTTTTGCTGGTGGCGTTGGTGGCAGTGGCCATGTCCTTGTTAACCAAATAACAATATTTGCGATAAAAAGTGAAAACGAATTTTTTGATTGCTTAATTTACAGTTGGTATTAAGGATGAGGAACGGATATAAATTTGTAGCAGAAAAATACAAATTGAAAAAATTTTATATCATCTCATTTTCGCTAAATAAGAAGAGATTATGTTAAAGATTAAAAGGTTGACTTTGAAAAAAATCTCATGCACACTAGTTTTAATACAAAACGGTTTATTAATTTTGCACCTACTGTCTCTTTAGAATTGGCAGAATTTCTGAAAAAATTATGACGGGTGTTAGATGTTTTGTTTTGAGTTTTCCGGCGCATAAATTGCAGAGAAACAGGAAGCGTAAGTAAAGTAATTAATGAAATATGAAATGAAGCGTAAAAAAAAGCAATTAATGAAGTATGGAATGAAGCATAAATAAAGTAATTAATGAAATATCGATAATATAGTTAAAAGTATGATATTTATAAATGTCTGCAATGCCAATATATTAATCACATTTAATATGACACTCGTTAGTTTTTAGCACAACACTATTTAGGGAACAGTTGCAGCAAGTTCACAATTCTCAAATCCTTGAAATAGCAATACTTTTTAAATTTTTTTGATTTATTTTAGAGTGAATGAGAACAAACTATTTTCATGATGAACAATGGCTAAAATACACAGCTATTGTTCATATGACACAATACCCAAAACTAGCCCAAATAACAAAGAAGACACAAAAATGTTGCGAAAAATTGTCTTTATTTTTCAACATAATCCTTTTTTTTTAGCTCGGTACACTTTTCCAGCAATATTCAATAGCTTCTATACTCATTTTGTAGTAAGAGCTGTCAAACTCCTTAAAATAGTCATCAACCACAGACTTCACCTCTTCATTGTTGGGAAATCTTGTACCACCGAATCATTTTTTTTAAGTTTGGAAATAGAAAATGGTCCGTGGGAGCTAAATCTGGTGAATAAGGTGCGGGATAAAGCAAATCGAACTTTAATTCATTAATTTTTGCCACCGCAATTGTGGATGTGTGAACTAGAGCTTTGTCTTGATGAAACAACACTTTCCTTTTCGCCAAATCCAAGCTTTTTCCATAATTTCATCACCTAAATGCTGCAATAAATTAGTATAATATTCCCGTAGATGTTGTTTCCTTTCTGAAGATAATAAATAAAAATAATCCCATGCTTATCCTAGAAAACGGACGCCATGACCTTGGCTGCCGATGGAACCGTCTTCGCCTTCTTTGGACACGATTCTCCCATTCCACTCCACTACTTTGGATCTTCCTTTGTCTCAGTTGTGAAATGGTGGACTCATGTCTCATCCATAGTTATAAATCGAAGCAAAAATTCGACTTTATTGCGGTGAAACATCGCCAAACACTCTACTGAAACATATTCAAGGCGCTGTTTTTACACAATTGAAAACAAGCGCGGCACCCATTTTGCGCACAACTTTCTCGTCTTTAAATCTTTGATCAATATATGTATGATTGATAGTTCTTTTTGAAATGCCATCCAATATTATTTTCTGGATTTTTTTTTACGATGTCTCATCTATGCTTATAAGTCGACCAAAAAAACTCGGCTTTATTGCAATGAAACTTTGCAAAACACTGAAACATTTTCGTGACGCTTTTTTTTTGCTCTATTGAAAGCAAGCGCGGCACCCATCTTGCGCACAGCTTACTCATCTTGAAATCTTGGGTCAATATACGATTAATAGCACTTTTTGAAATGCCTATGATTTCAGCTAGCTCACGCAACTTCAGCCGACGATTATGGATTTTCTTAACCGTGTCTGGTGTGGATGCCTCAATTGGTCGACCACTGCGGTGCTCGTTTTGGCAGCTCTTAACTTTACTTTTGAAATCGAAAAATAAATAACCCAATAGTAAAAAAAAGTAAGAAAGAAAGTAAAATTTTGTTAAACAAAAAAACATAGATTAAACCCAAAGAGATTGTGAGAAATATGCTTAGATGTGACACGATAATACAAGGTGCATTACAGGCGTAATTTAGCACAATTGCTATGACCCGATTTAGGTCAAATACGCACCGCCATTATGCCTCCCTCTTACAAACACTCTATGTTTTACAACTGGAGCATTCCAGTTTCACAAGCCTATCTAAGGAAGAATTTTTCCTTAGCAAAATTATTCGCCATAGACTGGAGTAGGTGGTACTCACTTGGTGTCTAACCAAGACTTTAAGGTGGATGCATAAAAACGTCCCAATGTAGCTTCCGGAGCTTCTAGTGAGTCACTGTAGGTGTGTGTGGCCTAGCGTTGACGTGATGAAACGTAATATCCCTCCTTAATATCCCTCCTTAATATCCCTCTTACTGGCTAAGGCTGGCCGGAAATAATTTCCGAATACCATCTTTAAATTATGCAATACTTTCTCTCCGTCTAATTCTGTAGGTTGACCAGTTATGAGCGCCTACTTGTTTTATAGAAAAATATCTGATGTATATTCTTAACATCTGTCAGACATTTTGATACCTGCTTTATCTTAACTCAAAATTGGGAAAATAAAAAAAACAATAGATAATAATTAATCATTTCTCGTTTTTCTATGTTCGGGTCAAACACTTTTATATCGTCATTTTTTATTATTATCCATTGCATTTCTACTTTCCACCTGCCGACAGGATTCACTTCTAACAACGCGACGGCTAGCCGAAATATTGTCCCGCAAGTGAAGCATTCTAATTGCTCCCATTGGTGTCCTTTTTACCTTCATATCTTCTTATTTGTTTTGCAAGTGGAATTTTTCTCTAAACTTTTTCATGATATCAAAGCATTTCTTGTCCTGGCTAACTGTGGACGCAGCAGACGCACCAGTGTAGTTATCGCTCATATTACAGCCATAATTCATAGCGTTTCATTTTTCATTTATTATGTTTTTTTTTTTTTCGTTGAACGAAAACTTTTTCAAATTTTTTTTTTTGCAAGGCAAAGCAGCGGCTTGGTGTGGTTAGAGAAGCCTCCGAAGATTCATTGCTTCCTAATGTTCAAAATACAGTCTTTTTTTTTTTTCTTTTCAAACTAACTGATGGTGTCCGTCCGTCCGTCTCCTTGGCGATATTCTTGTTATTACTGTATTTATAAGGTATCCTTGAGGCTAAAAGACGCGTCAAATTTAAATTGGTTTCATTATTATTTTCGCTGTAATAAAAAAACACCAAGAATTTTTACCAAGTATTCTTTTGGTTTATGCCTGGTACTGCTGAGCTGATGCTGATGCTGTTGTTGTCCTTAATGATGATGATGTTGTTGAAGCAACTTCTTGTTGATTTCAATTTGCCGACTTTTACATGGGAGTTGATGTCACGGTCGAGGGGGTTGTGTCCAATTAACAGTGCTTGAGCATATTCATTGCAGTTTATATCGTTCCACAATCCGCCGCACAATATTTATAATAAAGTTTTCATTTGGTTGCTGGTCGCTGGGCAACCAATTTTTTTGGAGGCGGTTTTTGTTAAATAAATTTGTGTTCACAAGGCCGTTATATTTTGTTAAAATTTCGGCTGTGGTAATTTTGTAAATAATGTAAATAACGAAATTCACAAAATTGTTGCAAGTTTCATATCTGCTGCAAGGAGATGGTTTTTTAATGATTTAAAGAGAGGGGGAAATTAAATGTAATAATGAAAATTTTTCTGGAAATTGTTTAAAAAATGAAATTGTAAATGTTGATGTTGTCACAAATGCTATGAAATTAAAGTTATAAGAAATTATTTAACTGATAGTGGGCGATAATTGCAGCTTTAATAAAATTAAATCATCGTTTTGATGCCCAGAATCAAACTAAACTGCCTCTAAACTAAACTAAACTAGGATGTGGAGTTGCTAACGCGGAAGGAAATGAAAGGCAGTTTTAGCAAAAGCTTTACAAATTGTCAATTTTTTTTGCAAACATCAGTTGGTGAATTTTGAGTTTGTGTATTATTGGCGTTATTGGCGTTTGTATGGATTTGATGGGAAGTATGGATGTATGTTTGTATGGATTTGTTTGTTTTGGATTTTCTTGGATGATAAAATGATTACGAATAAGAACAAAGCAAAATAAATACACATTTCATAAACAGCAATGCTGCCAAGTTAATTTTGCTAAGCGCCGATGTGTTTTTTTGGTATTCTATAACGATACCCTGTATAGGATACCAAAAAAACGCAACCATTGTTAAAAAAAAATATCTAAATTTAATTGTACAAAATACAACGCTTATTTACTACATATATATGTGCGTAAGGCCGATTATGACGTATGGATGTCAAATTATTCAAAATAAAAACTTGAAGATAATACATTATCTACATCGGATATATGCTTCTAATAGTTTACCTGATAATTACAATCATAAAATGTTCATCATCGTATTCCAGCAATTAACACAAGGATTTGAAGGTAATTGCAGATCTCTACACTTTGCACAAATAAGGAATTTATGCAATTAATTATATTTTTATTATTATTATTTATTATGTTTTTCAACTTTTTCTGGGAAGTTCTATAAAACCATTCTATTAAAAGTTTTTTTGCTATATTTTTGCCTAAATATGTCGTAAAATATCTATCGAAAATTGGTGGGGCGAATTGGAGGAGAAGCGCAGAAGATCGAAGCGTTTGGAATTATTTTCTATGGCCGGGTAATAGGTAAGACACTTGTATGTCTATTCCAGTCGTTCCCTAAGAAGAAGAAGCTTTCCTGTTTAATTTAGTTGAAATTTGCTGCAATACATTATGTAATATTACGTGCGTTTTCGCTGTTTTTTTTTATACAAAATTAACTTTATTATGAACAAATGTTTACGTATGACAATGACAAACAGACTGCGCAATGTCTGCAGAATATGGCGGATGGGATAAGACTTCCCATTTCAGCGTTTTTAAGTAGGTTTTAACAGGTTTGACCACGTGAGGCCGGGCGTTGTCATGCTGAAGAATCACTTTTTTGCGCCTTTCCGCGTATTGTGGGCATATCTCGCGCAGAGCTTGGATCAGTCGCATTAATCGAAGTCGATACCGATCCCCAGCGATGGTTCCACTTCGTTGCAACAGGTCGTAATAAATAACACCGACCTGGTCCCATCAAATGCAGGGCATAACGTTCACGGAGTAAATATTCGGCCGAAGCAACGACGTAGAAGCATGACTTTCTTTTCTTTGGATTGCTGTACTGAACCCAACTGAACCCAGAAACTCCTTCCTTTTTTGTCGCTGAAGCAGTTGTTCAAGTTGCAAGTGGATATAATCCATGTCAAATTAACCAGGTCGTTACGCATAGAATGGGTCTACTAATTCTTCGTCATGTTTGTGTCCATTTGAAGCTTCAAATTGTTTGTTTTTAGCGTTAGGTGATGAAATTATGAGAAAAAGGCCGCATTTGGCGAAAAAGAAGGTGTTGTTTCATCAAGACAATGCTCCAGTTCACACATCCACTATTGCGAGGAACAAAATTAATTACTTAAAGTTTGAATTGCTTCATCACGCGCCTTATTCGCCAGATTTAGCTCTGTAGGACTATTTTCTATTTTCAAACTTGAAAAAAACGGCTCGGTGGCAAAAGGTTTCTCAACAATGAAGAGGTGGAGTCTACGGTTGATGGCTATTTTAAGGAGAACTTGAATATCGCTAAAAAAGTTGTATCGAGCTAAAATGAGATTGTGCTGAAAAATAAAAAAATAATTTTCTCCAGCTTTTTTGTGTGCTGATCTAGCGAGGCTAGTTTTGGGATCGTGCTCATATTTGGGCATACAAAGCTTCCCTTTTGGAATATGAAAATTAATGGGATTACGTTTCATTAAGCTTTTAAAAGATTTTTAACACAGTAGTTTCGGCTGAAAGTGAGTCTACATCAATTTAAACGACTTCTTCTAGGCTTAGCCTCCTGGCATCTTCTTTGTTACGCCCATAACACGTGGCCATTGGACATAGGATCGTGCCCGGATGCAACTACCTCTGATTATATCAGGGGCGGTCACCTCGATGGGTTTGACGAACACAACCAGTTGTAGAGTAATCAATAAGTCTAATAAAAGTTTCTCAAACAGACGTTCGGAATTGTCGTCAAACTGTAGGTTCCGATGAGCGAGTCTAAAAATAGAATGCGCCTAAGCTCACTGAACGTGAAAAGTTCTTCCATATCCCATTCATGGGATGCCAGGGAATTTGGTTTGTTTTCCGATTGACAGTTTGAACTGTCATGAAATAAATATTGGTAGTACCTCTACATGAATCACCCTATTGAAAGCAAAGACAAGACAATTATGCTCAGTTTGTTTTTTTGCGGTCGCGGTGCTCTGCGCACTTTTGTGAACTTCCAAAATAGAGCCTTTTCCTAGAATTCCTTTCTTTGTAGCATAACTTTTTGTGGGAGGGAGGGTTTGTATCTTAGATTTTTGACGTTTTCTGTAACCCACTGGGTGGGTAGTTGAATTGTTGAATTAGTGAAAACGCAATATATACACATAAATATATATAAGAGAACAAACAAGAATATACTTCCGGTCTATTAATATCTTAGTCTATCATTCGATTGAAAGTGGCTGTGTACTGCTTTTTTTTTGTAGAAAGTACCAAATCCGTAGGGATCTGTGGCCAACTTCTTTAAAAAACTAATTTTTAATACAAATAAAATCACTATACAAGGTGTGTTCCAAAAAAGGTGCATTTTCAAATTTCGGGGGTTATTCGATTCTTTTTTTTTATGTTGGTATACTCGTCTCGAAGATATGTTAACTGTTTTATCCATATAGAATGTTTAGTTTATTTGTGAGAGGCATGAATAAGACAAGTGTTTTGTGTGTTCGGCGGCATTCTGCTATCGAAAAAATGGATCAAAGAAGTTGCATCAAATTTTGTGTAAAAACTGGAATTAAGTGCTCAAAAATACTTGAAATGTTGACAGTGGCGGAATTTGATCCTTTGGCTCAACAATCGCCCAAACGTCCTCAGGCTTTATCAACCGTCACGACTGAGCTTCAAATGGAGTTGCCTCATCAACCACATCATAATATCTCCATTAATTTAGCCGATTCATCTGAGTAAAAAAAATGTTTACAAGTGGTACAAACTTTTCACAAAAAAATGTCGTGAAGATGTGAATGACGACGCTCGCTCTGAACCCCCCAGCACATCAACAACCGATGAAAATGTTGAGAAAGTGAAGAAAATTGTTATGGAGAATCGTCGAATCACAATTACAGAAGTAGCTGAGGTGAGGCATATCAATTGGCTCATGTCATGCAATCTTTTCGGAAATTTTGGTCACGAAGCGTGTGGCAGCGCAGTTCGTTCCAAAATTGCTGAATTTTGACCAAAAACAACGTCGCATGAGTATCGCTCAGGAATTGTTGAATGCCGATTGACGATGATCCAGATTTGCTTAAAAGGGTCATAACTGGTAACGAATCATGGGTATATGGTTATGACTTCGAAACCAAAGCCCAATCGTTTCAATGGAAGAGTCCAGGAGAGCCAAGACCAGAAAAAGTACGCCAAGTTCGATGAAATATCAAGATTTTGCTCTCGGTTTTCTTCAATTACCATGACGTAGTGCATCAGGAGTTCTTGCAACAAGGTCGTACGATAAAATGGAAGTATTACCTTGAAGTTATGAGCCGTTTGCGTGAAGCAATACGAAACAAAAACGCCCGGAATTGTGGAAACAAAATTCATGGCTTTTGCATCATGATAATGCACCAGCTCACTCATCTTTGCTTGTGAGAGATTATTTGGCCAAAAACAACACCGTTATCACGCCTCAGCCACCGTATTCACCAGCTTTGGCCCCCTGCGATTTTTTCCTGTTCCAAAGATTGAAGAGACCCATGAAAGGGCGGCGTCTTGCGACGATTGAGGAGATAAAACCGATACGCTGAGAGAGCTCAAGGACATACCAAAAAGTGCATATCAGAGCCGAAGATTGGAAAAAACGTTGGCACAAGTGTATTATACCTGAGGGGAACTACTTTGAAGGAGATAAAATAGAAATTGATGAATAAATAATAAACATTTTTTTGAGAAAAATGAAAATCCATCTTATTTTTTGAACACACCTCGTATACTCGTATATAATAGAGTACGAAATCAATCATGATATGAATAGTAAAAATGTGCTTTGAATTTTTATTCGCTCATGCATATAATAAAGGGAAGAGGCACCATAAAATAGTGCTTAAGTCTTATACAATTCTGTATTAATTTCACTGGTAACTACACAAATTTTCACCACTTCCTTAACACAATTTGTGATGAATATTCGCTTCTTTGGATGCATTTTTTTGTGGGTATTCTCTGGTTGGAAAACAACACTCGCTGTATAAAGAAAAACTTGTTTCGCAAAAATTTTACGAAAGTTACGCTGGATTGATATATATTGACAAAAAAAAATTTTCACGTATACGATCTTCATTTGAAGCTTTAACGTTATTCTAATCTTATGAAATATTTCGCATGTTTATTTAATATTTAATATGATAAATAGTTTGCTGCCACATTACATAATTTAATGCTATTATGTCTGCTGTGTTAAATAAAACATTATTGTCTACTTTCTTGTAGATAAAATAAATTGTAAGCATTTTGTTCGCTTTTTCAACACAAAATTCTTTACATTCAATTAGCAGATATACAATACGTTTCTTTTTCTGCGAATGAAACTAAATAAAAACGATGAGAAAAACTTAACACGTAATAGCATAATTTAACATCTTCTTCTTACTCATAGCAAAAATGTGATGCACTCCAGAGCAGCAGAGAATGAATGATACACAAGCACACACACACACGTACGCACACACACACACACACACACAAATATTTGAGCCATTCAAGGATATTTTCAAGGATCCACACACCATATCTATGTGAGAACATCGGCATAGGGGAAAATGAGAGGGTGGAGGCGATGGGGAATAGGAAAATATCTGAATGGAATAGCAAACAACAACAATAATGACGACAATGATAACGATTATGATATTTAGAAGAGATTAAATAATTTCCAGTCCAGTGGAATGAGCGATAGCACGAGTCATCGCATCCTAAATAGGAAAGGGAGAAGAGATTGTGACTGAAGAATGGTTGGAGACGAATCAACGCCGGGGAATGACTATAGAAGTTTTACAATTTCATTCTGACAGAGCGAACGAACAAATAGCTGAGGAAACGATATAAAGAATAACTTTTAATTTTAGCATTTGTTCCTGACATCATTTAAGCTGCTTAAGTGGCATTCAGATACCGGAGAAACGCTGCTGCTGTTGCTGCCACTACAAAAAAAAAAAAAAAAACATAGGAACTCAAGAAAAATATTCCTAACGAAGAGGAAATGTCATTATTGTTGAATGTGTACTTACTTTTCAAGAGTTTAACATGACGACGACGGCCACGGCAACAGTTAACAATAATAGTTTGTTAACGAAAAATGTGAAAAAAAATGAATAGAAAATTAAGGAAATAATTACAGAGTAGAAATAAAAAGTTATCGAAAAAAAGAAAAGAGAAGAAAAATTGCAATTTTCTCTACAAAAGTTTATTCAAATGCAGTCGTTAATTTGTTAACGTTTTTGTTTTTTTTTTAAATCAATTTATTGCTTAAATTCAAAGAATTGAAATTCAAACAACAGATCTTCCAACGCACAGTGGGATACACGAAAAAAAACGGGAAAAGTATTTTGCCTTTCCTTAACAATTTCACCGATTTTGGCGAAATCTCACACAGATGTTTTTGAAGAGCCAAACAATGGGGGTCCAAGTTATGGTTGCTCGAGTTTGAAAAATTTGTATGGTGTTCCCAAAACCGTATTTCTATACCGATTACAATAGTTTTTACGTCATAAGTTAGGATTTTAAAAAAGGTATAAAGAAAAACTTTCACATATTAATTATTGGAAGATACTTAATTTTCTCTTTAATTTTTTAAATTATTTTGCTAACTGTAAAGTAAATAAAAGTCCAACTTATTTTGGAAAACATGCTTTCGAAAGGCAATAAAGTTTTATGGGAACTTTAAAAGAAAACATTTCAATAACTTCCGTATATTAAAATTGCAAAAGTTTCAATTCAGAATTTGTAAAAAATAACGATCTCTTATTTGCAACAACTTTGCGACAAAATATCATCCTTCTCTCGTCAATTGCAAGCAATGAAGCTACAAAATAATTGATCAAAAATCGAAATTTTGGGTATTCTTGGTATTTGTTTGGGAATTGTAGGATTAATTTTTGGGAATATTTAACAACGTTTTGTAGTGTTATTCTATTTATGAGTAGGCCATTTGACGGTTAAAATTGTTATTGCCAATTTTGGGACAAACTATCATTCTTTCCTCGATTGCAGACAACGAAGATACAAAATAATTTGCAAAAAATCACAATTTTGGTCATTCTTGCAGTTTGTTTGGGAATTGTGGGATTAATTTTTGAGAATATTGAAAAACGTTTTGTGGTTTTATTCTACTTATGAGTAGGCCTTTTGACAGTCAAAATTGTTATTGTCAATTTTGGGACAAACTATCATTCTTTCGTCGATAAAAAATAATTTATAAAAAATCGAAATTTTGGACGTTCTTAGCGTTTGTTTGGGAATTGTGGGATTAATTTTTGGGAATATTTAATAACGTTTTATTACTTTATTTCGCTTATAATTAGGCCGTTTTACGAAATTTCGTTGCACTCAGTGCATAAATAAATTGACAATTTTGGGAAGAAATATCATCGATTGCAAACAACGAAAATACGAAATAGTTTGTTAAAAACTGCAATTTTAGGCATTCTTGATGTTTGTTTGGGAATTGTGGGATTAATTTTTGGAAATATTTAACAACGTTTTGTTACTTTATTTTAATTACCGTTAGGCAATTTTTCGGCCAAAATTTCATTGCACTCAGCGCATAAATAAATATTTTATTGCAAATTTTGGGACAAACCATCATCACTTTTACATCGATTGTAAACAACGAAGCTGCAAAGTAATTGATCAAAAATCAAAATTTTGAGTATTCTTGGTATTTTTTTTTTTGGGAATGGTGGGATTAATTTTTGGGAATATTTAACAACAATTTGTTATTTTAGATTACTTATGATTATGCCATTTTGCAGCCAAAACTTTTACTGCCAATTTTGGGACAAATTGTCATCACTCTTTTGTCGATTGCAAACAACGAACATCAAAAATAATTTGTAAAAAATCGCAACTTTGGGCATTCTTGATGTTTGTTTGGGAATTGTAGGATTAATTTTTGGGAATATTTAACAACGTTTTGTTACTTTCTTTTACTTATCATTAGGCCATTTTACAGTCAAAAATTTTAGTGCCAATTTTGGGACAAACTATCATCACTCTTTTGTCGATTGCAAACAACGACGATACAAAAAAATTTGTAAAAAATCGCAATTTTGGTCATTCTTGGTGTTTGTTTGGGAATTGTGGGATTAATTTTTGGGAATATTTAACAACGTTTAGTTATATTATTTTACTTATGATTAGGCAATTTCACAGTTGAAATTTGTATTCCCAATTTTGGGACAAACCATCATCCCTCTTTCGTCGAAATTTTGGACGTTCTTGGTGTTTGTTTGGGAATTGTGGGTTAAGTTTTTGGGATTATTTAACAACGTTTCGTTGCTCTATTTTAATTATGATTAGACCAATATACAGCCAAAATTTCATTGCATTCAGCGCATAATTAAATATTTTATGGCTTTTTTTATTCTTTAGAAGTTAAATATTACCTTCCCTTAAGTTTTTCCCATTATACTGTGTGCTTTGTACGCTCTGGATGAACCCTTTTTTTTATTCTACCTTCCCAAATGTATCTCACACTTGTATAATTTGCATAAATAAAGCTGTGTTTCCTTAGCCGAAAAGTGCTTTGTTAATGTTTAATTCTGTTTATCCTTTAAAATTATCTTGTATTCCTTGTTTTTCTTGCCATTTCTCATCGCACACTTCTTCTTTAGATGTTCTTGTGTTATAACCATCATTGTCTAGTATACTGTTGTATTTCAAATCATATGTAATATGAAGAAAATGTTTCAAAAGTCTTTGTTGTCAAATACATTTTCAGAGTCCTGGGGGGTGAATGGTTGTCTCGCCGTAAAGGCCTTATCTACAGTGTGCGACACACTGGGCATATTATAATGCGATTGTCAATGCCCCCTTGGGATAGCCAAGATAAACTTGCACTATATAGGAATAGGGGCTGACAATTTTGGTGCCATCGCAATCATCGGCTGACATAGGTATCGCTAGTCCCTGGAGGCTCCTTATATCTGCATATAAGGGGCATTCGCACAAAATATGCCGCCAGTCTTGGACTGGTTCACCACAATTGCTCTCTTATGCAGAAAGGCATTGCATGATCCATGACCCGTCAGCCAGAAACCAAGACAGAGTTTAAAACCAAAATAATAATAACGAACCTAATATCTGGCAAAAACCTAACTTGCTTTCAATCACTGTTAGGCACACGCCAAAAGAGATATTTACTTAATAATTATAAATTTGAATCGTGATTTGTACCAAAACTTTATTTACGACTTATTTAATTTTGCATAGACTCAGCTAATTCATTTGCTTTGGTCATTGACTCCTTGTGTATCGGTCTACAAAAGGCATTCGATCCAGGTGTCGTATTTATTGATATGTCCCTGCTTAGTGTCGATGGAACCAGATATAAGGATGAAACTGACCAGCGTTGAGGACACAAATGATGGCTTGAAAATGCTTTGTTATTCCGATAAAGATTGGCTGTCACAAGCAGAATGGATAGTCCAACACATCCCCATCTGCACTTAAACACAGGGTGGCTCACCAAATGTGCTACAATAAGAAACTCAAATAACTTTTTCTAAATCAACGTATTTTATTTATCTTTTTAAGATATAGAAAATTCAGTTTTATTTTATATAACTAATTGGTTTATGGATGGTAGACCGCACCAAAATTATTCATTATGGAAATTCTGAATAATAATTTTTTGCGGGAATTTTTCTTGGATCTCTGCCATAACCGGTCTGGCTATGAGTGCAGTTGCTCCATCATGCTGCTTCTTCGAACACCGACAATGATTTGCAACAGTTGCAGAACTGTTTTATACAAGTGGTCAAATGGCAAGAAGATCTATTTCAATTCCAGTACTGTGGAGAGAGTCAAGTAACAACCAAACCGATTGTTATTTCTGTTTAACAAAAGTTGCTGGATTCAATATGAAAAATTAAAAGAATGTTACTTACGCGTATGTCCCATCCATTACCAATCATTCCCAGTGCTTCGAACAGAGAGTCCGAAACATCTTTCACCAGCAGTGGCGGTTTGTATCAGGCTGATGATGAACGCCGTTTAGTAACTTAAGCTGAGCTGGATGATCTAATTCGGGATTTAAACTTAACGAAGCAAGGCGCAGGATTACTAGCTTCACGAATGCAGCGGTGGAAACATCTTGCAGTTGGGACAAAAGTAACAATCTATAGAGATAGAAGTTTGGAATTGGCTGCATATTTTGAAAAGAAACACTCTATTCTATGCCGTACGGATGTTGATGGTTTATTTCAAAAAATGAATCAGCCATATGACAAAACTGAAAGGAGATTATTTATTGATGGCTCTAAGTACAGTTTAAAGGCTCTTCTTTTACATAATGGGAATAAAAAACCATCCATATCAGTTGCTCATGCCGTTAATACAAAGGAAAATTACGAATCAATGACTGAAATTTTGACATTACTCAAATACAACAAAGATCTGTGATGACCTTAAGGTGTGTGATTTAAATTTATTTCTGGTCTATATAGCATAGACAATCGTATTTAATTGTAAATTAATCTGTTTCAGGTCATTGGTTTCTTGACTGGTTTGCAAGGAGGTTTCACATAATATTGTTGTTTCCTTTGTCTATGGGAAAGTCGCGCTACATGTCATCATTACGTCAGAACAGAGTGACCAAAAAGAGTTGAGTATTCACCAGGAAAACAAAACATTTCAAATAAACCATTAATTGATTCAAATGACGCTCTCCTTCCGCCGCTGCACATAAAATTGGTCATTTTTAAGAACATTGTGAAGGCTCTGGACAAAGATGGTGCAGCATTTAAATATTTGTTAGCGGATTTTTCTAAAATTGCATATGCTAAAATCTAAGAAGGCATATTTCTTGGCCCTCAGATCAGGAAGCTATTGAATGATGAAAATTTTTCGCAATGTTTATTGGAGAAAGAATATGCAGCCTGGAAATCTTTCGTGAAAAGTTTTCTTGGAAACAATTAAAAAGAAGACTACAGACAAATTGTGGCTGAATAATTGAAAACTTATCACGAATTAGGGGCGCGAATGTCACTCAAAATGCATTTTCTTCATTCGCATTTAGATTTTTTTCACAAAACTTAAGTGCGGTGACTGACGAACAAAGAGGGATTTAATGAAAATTGTAAGAAATTATCAAGGATTTTGAGACAAAAGCATGCTGGCAGACTGTTGCTGGACTCTAATACATGAAACCGAACCAACAAAATACAAACGACGTTCAAATAACGCCCTTCACTTTTGAAAATTCACTGGTTTTTAAATAAACTAATGATTTTTTATGTAAAAAACGAATAAAAACATTTTTTTTTTGTATCTCGAAAACCTGAAGTGATAGGGAAAGATCAATTACAGATTCGAATTCAGCCTACAAAATTACCCTAGGAAAGTTATTTGGTTGTTCCAGTCTAAAACCTTATCGGGTAGTGTTATTTAAATACCGTCAAAATCAGCTTATGAAATTCGGGACTTATCACTAAATTGCCGGCAACGGTCAATATGTACAGTCTGCAATTATGATCATGTGGAAAACTATTAGTCTAAGATCATCAAATTTGTTAAATTTATCGGATTTGAATTAAATTATGATTTATTTTAGGAGTGTTGAATTTCGTTCTGTTCAAAACAAAACTACTTTTAAACATTTACGTGCTTTCTCGAAAGCAGGTTGACTAAAGCGAAAAAACACCTTAAATTAGTTATTGGAAAATGAGGATTATCAAAAAACAGCCAGACGCTTTTAAATGAAAAAATACCAGTTGATCGGTTTTGAATGCTTTATCAATTAATAAAGGGTGTCCCAACAAGAACGCAAGATTTAAATTTTAAATAAAACACAGACATTAAAAAAAAAAACTCGTGAAACTTTATTATATCGTAAAGTAGACAGAATGAGGTTATGTGTGGAACAACACATCGAACAGATGGCCGCCGCGGCTTTGCTGGCACACACGCGATTTTTTATTGAAATTTTCAATGACCGTTTTCCATAAATGCTGCCGTATTTCATTAATGCAGCGTCCAATTTCCTCTTTTAAGACTTGAGTCGTCGTCGGCTTATTCGCATAAACCATCGACTTCAGAAAACCCCAAAGAAAAAAGTCTGATGGTGTTAAATCGCACAAACTAGGCGGCCAATTCTGGTCTCCAAAATGCGAAATAACACGACCGCGAAATGACTGATGCAGCAATTGAATTGTTTCTCTGGCTGTATGACATGTGGCGCCGTCTTGTTGAAACCACATGCCCTCCACATTCACTTCTTCAATTCTAGGCACGAAAAAACCGGTTATCATTTCACGATACCGAACACCATTGACTGTTTGCGCTTGACATGCCTCATTTTTATAAAAAAAGGTCCAACGATTCCTCCAGCCCAAAATCCACACCACACAGTGACACGTTGAGGATGCATTTGCTTCTCGTGAATCACTCGAGGATTTTCCTCACTCCAAATGCGACAATTCTGCCTATTGACGAAGCCATCAAGATGGAAATGGGCCTCGTCAATGAAGATGATTTTATCGGCAAAATCAGCATTTTCATGTTGTTGTTTCTCCAATACCCAATTAACGAACTCCTTTCGCTGTCCATGGTCAGCTGGCTTCAGTTCCTGAGTCAATTGAACTTTTTATGCATGAAGATGCAAATCTTTCGTCAAAATTCGCTGCATAGTGGATTTGGAGACACCAATTTGCTGAGCTCGGTGTCGGATTGTGGTGGATGGAGTTTGAGCGACATCATCACGTGCATCTGCGACATTTTCGGTCGATCGACCTGGTCGAAGGCGCGTTGTTGTCTCTACATCACTAGCAGATCCAGTTTTGGCAAATTTATCCATTAATCTCTTTACAGTTGACTCTTTTATTTATTATTTATTATTATTATTTATTATTATTATTTATCTTATCCATTAATTTCTTTACAGTTGACTTTTTTGGATCATTATTGTGACCCAAATTGATCGCAAATTGCGAACTGTAGCCGCAAAACTTTCACCATTTTGGTAAAACAATTTTACAACGAGAATGCGTTGTTCATTCGTGTAGCGGTCCATTTTTACTAACCTCGTACCTTCTATTAGCAAACAATAACAATTGTTCAAATGTCAAACAATGACACTTCGAATGGCGCCAAATTTAAATCTTGCATTCTTGTTGGGACGCCGTTTATATGGACGTACGTAAATTTTTCTTAATGTTCCCATAGTTACCAATTAACACGTGTTTTTCTTGTCATTCCCATTAGCCACAGCCAGTGAAATGGACAAAGCAGCAAAGTTGTTCAGTTTGCACGGCGTGAAAGCTGTGAGTTAATTTGAAACGCAAGTTCCACACTGCATCTTCATGATACGCATGCCAATTTTAGCAGCGTCATCTTATTTAATCTTTGTTAAAGATTCAGTGTAAATCATTATCAAAAAAAAAAAAACAAAAAAAAATTTCAAAGTATTGCGAATCAAATACTTTCAAAGTCGAAGCAAAGTTGAGCTGTATTAAAAAGTAATTAAAAATATGCCCTAAACATAAGCAAATTCCGATGCTAACTTTTGATAAGAATACAATTCTGAAAACAAATATATAATAGCAAAAGCAAAAAAAGAAAAAAAAAGGAAAATAATACAAAAAAAAATTTAAATATTTGCGAAAAGTCTTTTGCATAGAACGTTGATGCCAACGTTACGTATGCGCTCACCCACACGGTCTGAACAGAGTGTCTTTGGGGTTAACATAAAATTGAGTTTTGGTGTCTAGAAACATATGGTTATATGAGCAAACGTAATAGGGTTGCTCACAAAATACAAAAATTTCGAATATATTTCAAGCGGCCACTAAAAATTGTTTAATAAAAAAGAAAAATTGAAAAAGTTGTATTTGGAAGTTTGAAGTTGGTACCGAAGTAAATTCTGCCACTTTGATTTTCGTCGCCAAGGGGGACAATGGTGGCACATATGGTAGCATAAAGACGTCAACAAGGCAACGTGGCTATCCTCTGGTCATGGCAAGACATACCAGGCTCATCACATAGCAATAGATGGAAAGCATGCATCTAGTGTCATGTCCAGACATGTGATCCATGTTGCTAACCTCAACTTGCATCACCATCTGGTTGCTTTTAAGCTAAGGACGAGATAAAACTGAGCGAAAAATGTACTTAACCAAGCACAAAGAAAGGTAGACTTCGATAAGCTGAATATCTCTGAAATAGCCACAGCCTACTTCACTAAACTTTCTTAGCCGCTAACGTTGATGATACAGACAAACACTATCAAAATATTGTGTATTCGATGGCAACTGCTGCAAAACCCATATTTGGGTATGAAAAACTGCACTCAG
>JAHXMU010000609.1:37978-62196 GCA_019455685.1 Philornis downsi | reverse complement strand
GTAAACAGCACAATATTCCCATAATAAAATAAAAGTCAACATAAAAATGTACCCCACACACTCACTCACACTGATAAGTACGCAAATATATTGTGATACACACATAAAAAACTTTATGAGCATTCGTAGGAATTTCAAGTTTATACTCTTGTTTGTATTAGTAATCTAGAGAGTGTTTGTGACACTGTAGAATAGCACTCACAAACACTCCAGAGTAAAATAATGAGAATATTGTGGAAACAAACATAGAAATTAGTTTTTAACTATAAATTAGAAATTCTATGGAAATGTTATTGCAATACGATAAAATAATAATAGAGATCCAGCTGGAAATGAGAGACCAAAGAAAGCAAAAGGAAAAGTTTCTGCTTTGGCACCAACTGTTCCGTGTTGGAATGAAGTTTATTTATTTATATTTGCTTGAGATCTAATATACAGATTGAGTTCACAATGACATTTATATCTATCGTTTTAATTTTCCAGGAAAAAAAGAAGGAAACGACAACATTGCATTGAATGGTAGTTTAATTTGCATTGTTAGGGCAGATATTAGAAGAGATTGTGTGTAGTCGCAGTTGGGAATAATTAGAAATATTTCAGAAATATTTCTTTTATTTAAAAAGGCGATTTTTCAAATTTCGCGGTCTACGTGCATTCGACTTTCGATTATTTTTTTATGTTGGTACGCTCGTTTCGGAGGGACTGTTGACGGTTTTATCCATATAGCATGTTTAGTTCGTTTGTAAGAGACGTAAATAATAATTTTCGGCGATTTTCTGCAATCGAAGAAAATGAGTCAAAGAAGTTGCATCAAATTTTGTGTAATAAATGGAATTAAGTGCTCAAAAACACTTGAAATGTTGACAGTGACATACGGTGAGGGTACTTTGAGTCAAAAAAAAAAAAAAAATGTTTAAAAGTGGTACAAGTTTTTCATAGAAGGTCGAGAAGATGTGAATGACGAAGCTCGCTCTGAACGCCCCAGAACATCAACAATCGACAAAAAATGTTCGGAAAGTGAAGAAAATTGTTATGGAGAATCTACAAATCACAATTAGAGAAGTTGCTGAGGATATCCGTATACCGGTTGGCTCATGCCATGCAATTTTTTCGGAAATTTTGGGCATGAAGCATGTGGCAGCGAAGTTCGTTCCAAAATTGCTGAATTTTGACCAAAAACAACGCCTCATGAGCATCGCTCAAATATTGTTTAATGACGTCAACGATGATCCAGATTTGCTTAAAATGATCATAACTGGTGACGAATCATGGGTATATGGTTATGGCATCGAAACCAAAGTCCAATCGCCCCAAAGAAAGAGTCCAGAGTGAGAAATTACATATTTGGTCAAAAACAACACCGTTATCATGCAACCGTTAGTGTATTGAGGAGATAGACAGACAGAAAGACACTTATCTCGTTACGCATCTCGCAAACAAACTAAACATGCTATATGAATAAAACCGTCAACATATCTTCGAGACGAGTGTACCAACATAAAAAAAAAAAAAAATAATCGAAACTTGAATATACGTAGCGCGCGAAATTTGAAAATTGATCGTATTTTTTGAACACACATCGTCTTTCTTCTTGTATTTCCTAGGAAAATTGCTGTTTCAAGAATTGTTATCACTAGAAATGTGGTTTGCTTCAAAAAGCCAAGAGATGCAAATATTAAAAACACAAATATCAAGATATTTTTCTCAAAAGTCTTCAAAGATATTTTCAATGAACTCGAAACAAACGAAAATTTCGTTTGAACTGCTCACCAGCCATAATAGAAAAAGAAGTACCAATCGGATAGCATTTAATAGGGTGATGGTAATACGTTCCAATCATAACAAAGAAACAGTGTCTAGGAATACAGGCGATGAACAATTCGATAAAATGTTCATATATGATATATCTATACATATATGAACTCCGTTGGGAAAACTTTTCTTTATTTTTCAACATAAACTCCTTTTGGCTTGATACACATTTTCCAGCAATATTCCAAAGCTTTTATACCCTGTCTATAATCAAACTCCATAAAATATCCATCAACCACAAACTTCACCTCTTTCTTGTTGGCAAATGTTTTATCACCGAGCCATTTCTTCAAGTTTAGAAATAGATAATTGCCTGAGATAGCAAAATCCTGCGAATACCATGCGTGATGAAGCAATTCGAACTTTAATTTATTAACTTTGGTCATTTCAACAGTGGATATGTGAACTGGAGCATTATATTGATGAAACATCAATTTCTTTTTCGCCAAATCCAGCATTTTTTTCATCATTTCACCATCTAAATTTTTCAATAAATTAGCATAATATTCGTCGTTGACGGTTTTTCCTTTTTTTAAGATGATTAATAAACAAAATACGATGCGCACACCAAAGAACAGACTCCATGACCTTGCCTGCAAATGGAACAGGCTTGATTTTCTTTGGACACGATTCTCCCATTTCAGTCCACTGCTTTGACTGTTCCTTTGTTTCGGGTGTAAAGGGATGAACCCAAGTCTCATTCATGGTTATAAATCAATGCAAAAACTCACCTTTATTGCGGTGAAACGTCGCCAAACACTCTATTGAAACACTGTCACGGCGCTGTTTTTGCTGTATTGAAAACAAGCGCGGCACCCATATTGCGCACAACTTTCTCAACTTCAAATCTTCGCTCAATATACAATGTGTAGCACTTTTAGAAATACCTATCACTTCAGCTTGGTCACGCACCTTCAACCGACGATTAAACAGCGATTACCCAATACCACCATTTTGCGGATTTGCTTGACTGTGTCTGGAGTGGACACCTCTATTGGTCGAACACTATGGTGTTCATACGGCCTCGATTAAACTCTGGTCGAACACTATGGTGTTCATACGGCCTCGTTTAAACTCTGCTATCCAATATTTTACAGTCGTAAACGATGAAGCAGACTCGCTCAGAGTGTAATATAGCTCGGCTTTAATATTGTTTGGACTAAGACCTTTCAAATCGAAATATTGAATTACATAACGGTGACCAATTTTATCCATGTTTACAAATTTACTGGGATCGTTTACTTTTGATGACTCAAATAAAAATATTATCCAATATGGTGCCTTGAAACTTAAAACATAGGTTTTATAGGCTTGCCACTTTTCACCAAAGTAAATTTTTTCAAACCACTGGCACCTTCTATATGTCATATCGGCTAGTTTTGGGACTGTCCTAGTATACAACTCGAGATACATGCTGCTTAAGTCATTTGTAGGATTCCTTATTCTACTATGATATGATATTTTCTCTTATATTTTTTTTGTATAAAAGCTTAATGCTAACACGCGTTTGGATTATCACAGGCTTCGTCGAATTATTCACCAACAAAAGCATTAGCCATAGACAGGAACAGCTGGTAATCACTTGGTCACATGTCTGGATTGTAGGGTGGATGTATAAGAACATCTAATCAAGATCCCGAAGATATTGGTGAGTCACTATCGAAGTGTGCGGTCTGGCATTGCAATTCCTTTCCTACTGAGTTACAAATTAATAGACTTTTATTTTTGATAGACTTTTATTTATTGTTGAATCGTGGATACTTATTGAGTTCCATTTTTTATCCAAACTTCAAAACTTAACACGTAAAATCTATTTGGTGACCATATTATAATGTCATATTACATTGCTATTTTAATACTTCGGTTGTGATTGTACCGAAATTAAGATCAGGAAATCCTGCTAGTGATATGTTTTGACTGTGTCGAAAGTTAAAGGAAACATGGGCTGGAGCCGAGAACATACATATGTAAGATTATCACAAAGCTTGGCTATAATTAAGACTGATACAATTTCAGTGCACTTTTGGTTTTTGTAAGCAGCGGCTAATGTAGCAGCTGCTAATATTGAATGGCATGAGTTCTTAATCTTCATGCGAATTAAGTAAGTCAAACGTTTGCTATTAGATTACTTAAGTGATATTCAACAGTATTTTAGAAACTTTGTCCTTCGAATGGAGTTTTAGTCTCTTTTACGTTTATTTTCTCCTTTACGAAATTCATTGAATGCGTTCTTGAAGATCCCTCATATTGCAACATTTTGCTCCATCCACTCAGTCACGTCAATGTCAGTGTAGAACTCCTTTACCTTATAATCCATACGACACCGATATTCTCTGTTTACAGTGATGACTCCAAAGATTTTATTGAGCGTTTTTCTCTTAAATACTCTCAGCACTGAATCATCCATTTGTGTCACAACACAACATTTTGAGTTGTACAGCAAGACAGGTAGGACTAATATTTGCTGAGTTTGTTGGAGTTTTATCGCTGAGAACCAGTACTAGTAGTGATAGCAAATAACATCATCCATTTCTTGTTTTCAAGTAAAGTTAAATAAAACACACGTAAAGCCATGATTTAGATGAAAATTTTATTTCATTATAATGCTTAGACTTTGCCATAATGTACGAAATACAATATCATTTAAGGATGCAGTAGTGGATCCTTTTGAGGTAGTTTTCGAAAAAATACGTCTCAATGACACCTCCAGACTATAATGCGCATCAAACAGTCACTTTTTCCGGATGCACTGGCTTTGCCACAATCACTTCTGGGTTCTTCGAACTCCATATGCGATAATTTTGCTCGTTGACGTAATCACCGAATGAGAAATGAGCTTCATCGCTGAATAGATTTCGTTCGATTGAAAGCCCACGTTTGAATCACCACTTTTGTAGTAAGTTTTAACTATTTTTATGTGTTTTTTGGTTGTTAAATGCTTCAAATTCGTTAATAGCAAGCCTTTCATTAAATAAATAACACTTCAGATGACAGGTACACATATGGTCAAAATAATAAGTACATCCTATATTTTTGTTAAGGCTCGTAGACGAAAATTTATTGAAATTAAAAGAAAAAGCAAATACTAATTTCTTTTGTTATAACATTAGAAATCAAATAAATACTAAAACAAAAAAAAATTAAATTCAGTATTTTTCAAAAAGTAAGAAATTAATCAGAAGAACATTGGACAAAATAATAAGTACATTTAGTTAAAATAAGAAAAAAAGTAAACAAATCAAGTTTTTTTTCTATTAAATTGGCAGAGTTTCGTTAAAAGCCGGTATATCCACCTTTATTTTCACTGAACAAATAACACTTCAGATGACAGGTATTTATTAGCTGACAGCCTTGCCAGACCGGCGAATTTGAAAATACTAAATGAATAATTCTGTAGTATTAAAAATATGAACCAAATGCGCTGATATTACCAAAAAAAAAAAACTTTTCTGAAGACCGTCTCCAACTGTTTGTGACTTAGTATGACATATTGCTAGCCTCACTTCATTTACAGAGACATTTCTTAAAACAGTAATTGTGGATTCTCTGACTGAAGCATCGTGAAATACTCATTACATCTATTTATATTTACACTGAGTCTCTCAGGCATGTTAGGTGCGCAACATGTTTACAAATGACTCATTGAAAGTATTACCCATTGCTAGCTACTACTTTGGCCCATCTTTCTGGCAAAGCTCGTATTCCGTTACGGTAAAACTGTTCATCTTTTGAGGCAATCCACGAATGTAGCCATTCCTTGATGCCGTCATAAGAATGGAACTGGTGGTCAGCCAGACCGTGTGCCATTGAATGGAACAAGTGATAATCACACGGCGCAATATCTGGATAATACAGCAGATGGGGTAAGACTTCCCAATTCAGTGTTGCCATATAGTTTTTAATGGGATTGGTCACGTGAGGCCGAGCATTGTCGTGCTGAAGAATCACTTTTTCGTGCTTCTTTGCGTATTGTGGGCGTTTTTCACGCAGAGCTCGGGTCAATCGCACTAATTGAAGCTGATACCGATTCCCAGTGATGGTTTCGCTTGGTTTCAACAGCTCGTTATAAACAACACCGACCTGGTCTCACCAAATACAGAGCATAACTTTCGCAGCGTGCATATTTGGCCGAGGCGACGACGTAGAAGCATGACTTTCTTTTCTTTGGATTGATGTAATGCATCCATTTTTCATCACTCGTTACAATACGACGAAGAAAACTCCTTCCTTTTTTGTCGCCGAAACAGTTGTTCACAGGTGAAAAAACGACGCTCAATGTGCCTTGGTTTTAACTCATAATAAACCCAAGTTCTTTGTTTTTGATTTATTTCCAACGAATCAATGCCATCGCTTGGCGGGTAACTCCTAATACTGAAGTAAGCTCTACGCTTGACACGGATCCACATCAAGCAATGCCGTCAATTCAGTGTCTTCGAAGGTTTTCGGTCTTTCTTCACGCGAACGGTCGTCAACATCAAAATCACTGTCTATAAAGCGACGCAATCAATCTCGACACGTTGTTTCACTTAAAGCAGCATCTCCATAAACGTTTTGAAGCTCTCGATGGGCCTCAGTCGCTGTTCTCCTCGATTGAAAGAAAAAAATTAATACTTCCCGCATATGACGATTATTTGGCACAAAATTATATATATTCTTACAATCAAAGGAATATGACGTCAAAAGAAAATCACTATTGTGTCGAGGCGATATGTTTACCATATGCCTAAGCTGGGCTCATGACGTTTAGGTTATGGCAGAATCGACTACCACTTACAGGTGGTGCCATCTATTGGCAAACAATTTCGATATTTTTTAGGTTATTCTACATATCTTTAGCAGTTTCTGCCGTGAAGAGGCGAACAGTAAATTTTGTTTTTTAATTTCTTTTAACACATTTAGGGCGATGTCTGCATTTGCAGAAAACTGTTGAATAGATATTTATTTTTAATATATATACTTTTTATGAAAGTACAGCACAGTCCACCACAGAATATTTCTGTTCATGTACATTTTTCTTACGAACATCTCAATTGAAATTATGATAAAGAATATCACATAGAACATTCACTTGAACGTTAAGATCATTTGATTCATATACTCGTATACCCGCCACAATCAGAGGATAATAAATCAGAAGCACAGCTTTTCAAAATTCAGACTGGCATAATCTCGAATTTCGTGTTAAGATGACACAGTTCGCGTATTTGTGTTATAAGAAATAAGTAAAACAGCGTGATGTGAGTTTAAAACCGGAAACAAATTTGGGAAACCAAACATTTAGAAGATTCTAATCAAGTGGCGCATTAGTTCTGCTGAGAACGAGTATTTTTGTGGGTACAACATAGTGAATTTAAGCTCTGAAATGCTGCTGTTTTTAATAGTTACCAACAAAAGAAATAACATCTGAAAAAATGTTTTACTATATTTCTGCACAAGTATATATATGAATTATTTTCTATTTAATTTTCATTTATTTCTATTTTTCATTTCATTTCTATTTAATTTTTCATTTCCCCATTCCTTTACTATCATTAAAGGCATTATCAAAATTTCCAATTTAATTACAGCCTCCAAAGTCACGAAAATTTAAGGTCCCAGATGACGCGGTTAGATCTAATGGACTAAAATATTGTATATATTGTAAAAGCCCCTTTCAAAGTTTCCTTTTTAAAGATAATTTGAATAATTTAAAATTATGCATGCGCAAACCCAGGCACATTATAAAAATCCTTAAGGATATAAAGTTTAATTAACATATGAAATTATTATTTGTCAGATGAATGAAGCAAAATGCAAAATGAAACTCAACAAACACATTGCGAATGGCCGAAAGCTCCATATGTCGCATGTGTCATTAACAATTACAAACAATTTTATATCAAAAGTCTTATTTGAACGTATGAATGTTAAGATTAAAGGGTGTATCCTGTGAGAGTGAATGAGATTTGATTAATGGCAAAGAATAAATAAGCCAGGTGTTAATACGGGGGGTTGATCGGACAGTGTTTTTATTTCATATGAAAGAAAATGAGAAAAATGGGGGGTTAGAGAGTGTATAAATCGAATGACTTCAATTTATTGGCAAGGTTTTACCTTTTATTTTTGTGGGGTTTCCAAAATGGAGATTATTTTACCAAGCAGGGACTTTAAACGTTCAAATAAGTAGTTTATATATCGAGTGTAAAATGAGTACTGATACTTGGGCGAGAGTTAGAAGACCGCTTTGTTATACTGCTAGAATGGTGGAGTGAAAGCTCTTTTCCTAACCGTGCTGGGCGTGTAATTAATAATTAAAACTTACAACTATCAGGGTAAGGAAAACTTGTGCACGTAAACACCAGGATTATTTGTTAATGATGGATGTACCTAAAGTGTAAAGAAATATTGAAATATCTTGCAGTTTCTTTCGAACACTTGCTCAATTCATGGGATAGAAGTTGCCAGAAATCCTCACAGTTTGAAAAGAAGTCTCAAATGAAGGGTGTCCAAAGAAGAACGCAAGATTTAAATGACGGATGCAGCAATTGAATTGTTTCTCTGACTGTATGACATGTGGCGCCGTCTTGTTGAAACCACATGCCTTCCACATTCGTTTCTTCAATTCTATCATTTCACGACACCGAACACCATTGACTGTTTGCGCTTGACATGCCTCATTTTCATAAAAAAAAGGTCCAATGATTCCTCCAGCCCAAAATCCACATCACACAGTGACACGTTGAGGATGCATTTGCTTCTCGTGAATCACACGAGGATTTTCCTCACCCCAAATGCGACAATTCTGCCTATTGACGAAGCCATCAAGATGCAAATGGGCCTCGTCACTGAAAATGATTTTATCGGCAAAATCAGCATTTTCATGTTGTCTCTCCAATACCTAATTAACGAACTCCCTTCGCTGTCCATGGTCAGTTGGCTTCAGTTCCTGAGTCAATTAAACTTTGTATGCATGAAGATGCAAATCTTTCAAAATTCGCTGCATAGTGGATTTGGAGACACCAATTTGCTGAGCTCGGTGTCGAATTGAGGTGGATGGAGTTTGAGCGACATCATCACGTACAGCTGCGACATTTTCGGTCGATCGACCTGGTCTGTCTTTACATCACTAACAGACACAGGTTTGACAAATTTATCGATTAATCTCTTTACTGTTGACTCTTTTGGAGCATTATTGTGACCCCAAATTGATCGGAATTTGCGAACTGTAGCCGCAAAACTTTCACCATTTTGGTAAAACAATTTCACAATGAGAATGCGTTGTTCATTCGTGCAGCGCTCCATTTTTACTAATTCGTACCGTCTACTAGCAAACAATAACAATTGTTCAAATGTCAAACAATGACACTTCGAATGGCGCCAGCTTTAAATCTTGCGTTCTTGTTGGGATACCCTTTATATTCAATCATTCGTTAGTTCCCTTCGTTAATACAGTATATTGACAAAGCGATGGAAGTGTATACAATGTTATACATTTAGTGTTTACAAAACCGCCGGTCTGGCAATGCTGTCAGATGTTAAATACCCGTCATCTGAAGTGTTATTTATTTAGTGAAAGGTTTGCCATTTACGAACATGGGTCGTTTAACAACCGAAGAACACGTAAAAATAGCTAAAACTTACTGAGAAAGTGAGCACTTTTCCTTTATTACGGAGTGATTTTGGTGGGCATAATCGACCTACTATGCAAACGAATTGGCAAGATTATAAAGAGATTTGAAAATAATGGAAGCGTTACAGATGTGGTCAGGCCTGTTCATCATCGCAATGTACGCATTACCGAAAATATAGCTTCTTTAGTGAAAGTGTGTTGGATAATCCGAATTTCAATTCAGAGCGCGATGGATGAAGATTTAAAACTTTTAACAAGACGGTGGCACGAGCCACACAATACGACCGATCTTGGCATCATTGCACGAAAAATTTCCAGAAAGCGTAATTTCACGTTTTTTCGACGTCACTTGGCCACCAAGATCATTCGATTTGGCGCTGTTAGACCTAAACCTTTTGTGGGGCTACGTCAAAGCTAGCGTTTACGCAGATAGTCTGAAAACGTACCGCCCGAAATGTGCGAAAAAGTGGCCGAAAACTACCTTAAAAAGTTGCACTACTGCAAGCAATATGGAGTCGGTTATTTAAATGACATTTAAATGATATTTCGTACATAATGGCAGGGTCCAGGCATTATAATGAAATAAAATTTTAACGAGATCATAGCTTTAGGTGTGTTTTATTTATATAAATTTAATTTTGAAACCGAAAAATTGATAAAGCCGTATATTATAATATTTTATATGTCAGAAAATCTTAACAAACAGAAGTCGTTTACATTATCAAATATATATGTATTTTGGTCAGATGTGTTACACGATTTGTTAAGTCTATGTGGTTACAACAACTGTTGTAAATATTTATGAAACTTCTTAAACTTTTCTAAATTTGGCAAAGATAAAGCACTTGCAAACTTAATTATGGGTGTGTGTGGGGGATACCTTCTGGTACCTCTCTGTTGCCTTCTGCTATGATTCTTGCACGTTCTGGTACTGTTCTTGTATCGTTCATGTAACTTCCGGTACCCCCATTAAAATTGGTCATATTTCAATATTTTTCTATTGTATTTCTAATGTGTAGGCTGATGTTTTAAGTGATTGTCCATTAAATTGTTTTTTTTTTTTAAATTGCTTGCCAAATGAAAAAATTCATTAGAGACATTTAGTAAACTTAGTTTTCATAATGAAAATCGAGTAAAATTTATACTCGACAAAATAATGACTGCATACAATGGTTTCGGTATAATTTTTTCTTTTTTGAATATCGTAATCGAAAGCTACATATCGCAAAATTGAGTATGCAGACCAACATTTTGGGTTACAAATTTGAAATATTACATTTCATTTCATAAAAAATGTTGTTAACCATTATTATAATAATAGTAATGTCAGCATTGGCAAGAATATGGAAAGAATAGGATATGAAATGTGTACCATCAACAATTCATAGTGAAGTATAAAATTATTTATACTTATTTATTTACAAAAAAGGCATTAAAAGCTTCTTAAATCTAAAACAAATAATCATGCAATTTTCAGTGTTCATATGGTATTATGGAATTTCATAATCGTGTAGTTTGAAACTGAAACGTCATCTGTCAAACTGAAAAGTGTACAGTATACCTATACTCTGCCATTTCATCATGGCAAGACTAACAAACGAGCAACGATTGCAAATCGTTGAAATTTATTATCAAAATTCGTGCTCTGTGACAAATGAGCATCGTTTATGGTCGCCATAATCGACCTGCTGAATCAACAATTCGTGCTGTTATCTCCAAATTTCGCACCAAATTTACATTGTTGGGCATAAAACCATCGACTCGCACGCGTAGAGTGCGTACCGAAGAAAATATTGCAGCCGTAGCGACCCGTGTTAATGACGATCGTAAAATGTCAATTCGTCGCCGTTCTCAGCGATTGGGCATGTGTTACTCAACCACAAGGAATTTATCTTTGCCCCAATTGGCTGAGTTGAACTTGGTTGAACTTGGTTTCATCAGGACGGTGCAACATGCCACATTGCTCGTGAAACAATGGATATGTTGAGGCTTATCTTTCGATTTGGCCTGTCAGTTGGCCCCAAGATCTTGCGATTTAACGCCTCTTGATTATTTTTTGTGGGTTTATGTCAAGTCATTAGTCTATGTGGACAAGTAGAACGCTATTGAAGCCTTAGAGAATAACATAACATGCGTTATTCGTGGAATACAGGTCGAAATGCTAGAAAAAATGACGAAAAATTGGACCTTCCGAATTGACATTTTGAGATGGATCCGCGGAGCCATTTACATGAAATCATCTTTAAGAATTAAACGGCAAAGACCAACTAATCGATTCCAATAAAAAATCTTAATATATGATGCAAATTTGAGTGTTTTATTCGATTTAAAAAAAACTACGATTAAAAAATCACTTTTTATTTTGATTTAGACTATCTCTATAGGCTTCTATAAGTTACAATTTTCTTTTGTTTTTTTATTGAGTAAAATTTTTGTTCGTAAATATGTAGGTTGTGAATTGTCGAGTTTGAGGTAACCTTCCGCTAGGAAGGTAAGTCGACCTGCTGATGAATGTTATGGCGCCTTTTAATCAGATAATTTCTCAAGAGATTTGAGAAATTATTGAATTGTAGGTTGTAAAATAAAAGAAATTAAGATTGTTAATTTCAATTCAATATAAATATATTTGGGAAGCTGTTATGCTTACCGCTTGAGCTGTTGCAGAGTAACTAACTTTTGGTTTTTACAATTTATGGTAGTTACAGGTGTAATTTTTGGCTTTCGTTAAATATTATCTGAACAATTATCTTATGAAAAATTCACAATATCTTTACCCCAAAAGGGGCAAAAAAAGTAGTATAAAGCACAATGTGATTTAATCTTATATTAGGCATGTTCATGGGACCTTTGCAAATTCATTTTAAATTCATTTTTAAAAAGTTTTCATAAAAAAAGACAAGTTTTCAGTAAAAAGGTAAGTATAAACATCATGTTTATACATACTCCCCGCACTTAAGTTAAACATGATGTTTATACTACATGCCGTGCAATATGCACGGCATCATCTTCTTTTGCGGGTTAGAAAAGGCGCGGGCGGGGGGGCGCCTGCATCGTTGGGTTGGCGGGCTCATGGAGTTTTAGTCGCTATGAATCACTTCGACGGAAAGCGTCGCGCATTTTGCGTGCGCGCATTTTACGAGAACTCTCGTTCATATATTGCTACTAGGCGACTATATTGTGCTGAATATGGACTATGGCGAATTAGTGAAGCTCCGAGTGCTAATTTAATTAAAATATGGGTAAAGCGTTTTGAAGAGACCGGTTCAACATTTAAACCACAAGCAAATGGTCGCCCAAGAACATCTAGGACCGAAGACAATGTTGAGAGAGAACTTGGTTCCAACAAGATGGAGCTATCTGTCACACATCAAATGACTCCATGGCGGTGGTGAAGCAGATGTTCCCTGGCAGACTGATTTCGAAAAGAGGTGATATCCCATGGCCCCCACGTAGTCCAGACTTGACGCCTCTTGACTTTTTTTTTGTGGGGATACCTCAAACACAAAGTCCACAGTAATAATCCAAGCAACATCGTTCAGCTCAAGGAGAATATCCGTGGTGAAATGGCAGCCATTACACCAGTATTACTGAAGAAAGTTTTCAATAATTTTCGTTTGCGGTTAGAGGAGTGCCGTCGTAGAGAGGGTCACCATTTAGATGATGTTATTTTAAAAAAATAAACTCCATTTATTACTCTACAATGCCTTAGATTTATTTTAACCATACCTTTTGTATTTATTTTTTAATCTATTTTCTAAATATGCACGTTCTATTGCGCCAGCCTGTATATTATATTATTTCTTAAATTTTAAAATTGCTCATAATTTTCAATTCCTGTTAAACCATTTTAAATGTGCCCCCTCTTGTCGGTGCGTGTGTACACAAAATCCTTAGATTCGATGGACGGGAAATAAAGTCACCAAAACTATTCACGAGGATAAGCCCGGAGCTCTTTGCGAGATATGAAAAACACTACTCAAAACTTTGTTTGGCAACTCATCCAAACACACACACACATATACACACACATACGCACACATACACACACGAACGCTGACTCACTCACACGTGTCTGAAAAGTTATTTTTTATATATTTGTTTTTTTTTTATTTTTTTGTACTGTTATGAAAAATTTAACAAAGAGAGAAACAAAAAGGGTTAACAGGAAACTTAAAACTCACACGGGAGGACTTCACATCGAATGTGTTTCACCGCACCAGGAACAACTTTTTACGATGTTGGACATTATTTAAAATTATAAATAATGTTGTCGTTGTTCCAAGTTGTCGTTGTTTGCAGTCGGTGTTGCTGCTGCTGCTGCGGTTGTTGTTGTTGTTGTTGTTGTTATCCCTGTTAGTTGCGGTGTTGATGATGTTGTTGCCGACATTGTTGATGTTGATCAAATTAATTAACACAGTGTTGCAAGTTGACACTTACACAACACATAAATAGTTGTTGTCGCTGACGTTTTTGATGCCACGGCTTATGTTACTGATGCTGGTATGTTGTTGGCTATTGTTGCCATAAAAGTTTATAAATTTAAGTACAAGTTTTCATTAAAAATATATAACAAACGTTAAATATACGAATATTATTATCATATTTTCGAAAGAGAATATTAACGAACAATTAATGGTTAAAGCAAAAAAGTATAGATTTTTGTTTAATCGGAGTTTGAATTAGTGACACCTCAAAAAGGTGTAACAATGCAGAGTGTTTTTATTCACAGAAAGCGTGATTAAGTATATTAAGTCTAGGTTAATTGAATGAAAGACACAAATCTAGAAATATATTAGATTAAGTTAGATAATGTCTATGGATGGTGGCAGACAGGGCTGAGTTGTCCGGTCAAGTTTTTCAAAATTTTACTTAGCATTACTGCCTAATAGAGCCATATTGCCAAATTTGTAGTCTGTTTTTCAATCTTAAAGCTAAGTCATATCAACAATGTGATGTGCGAGTATACCAAAGTTCACTAAATTCAGCACAATTGTTCGAAAAATACGGTGCCAGCAATATTTGGGTTAAATACGTTATTTGTAAAGGAGGCACTAAATTGAATCTGAGACAAATTTAATTTGGTACCTCCTTTTTTTTACCAAGCATTATAATTCAACGCGTTGTTTACAAATCAAGCTAATTGCAGCCTAATAATTAGAAATTGCAAAAGGAAAGATTGGATTTTAAAAAATTGATCAATTTTTAAGGGAGGTATAAGAAGAGGCGTGGCAATATAATCCTTCTCCATTCTCAGATCTTATTTTTTAAACACTCAAGCAAAAACATTGGAAATCATTCCAAAGAATGGCATTTTCTTAGCTTCCACAAATGGTATATGAGCACATTTTCCGCTTGATGTACGCTAAAGTTGACTGAATTCGGCATAACTGCTTGAAAGATATGATGCTAGGAATATATGGGCTAAAACGGTCGTTTGCAAGGGAGGTACCAAATTAAATTTATCTCAGGTTCTACCAAATATTATCGATCAACATATTGTTTACAAACCAAGCTTATTACAGCCTACTAATTAGAAATTGCAAGAGAAAATATTGATTTTTTGGAAAATTGGTCAGTTTTTAAGGGAGGTAGAAGAAAAGGTGTGACAATATAATCCATTTCCATTCTCAGATCTTACTATTTTACACACTCAAGCCCAAATAGTGGAAATCATTCCAAAGAATAATATTTTCATAGCTTTCACAAATGTTATACGAGCATATTTTCCGCTGAATGTACGCTAAAGATGACTGAATTCGGCATAACTGCTTGAAAGATATGATGCAAGAAATAAATGGGCGAAATTGCTTACTTGTAAGGGAGGCACTAGATTACATTTTTCTCAGGTTTTGCTAAATATTATAGATCAACATATTGTTTACAAATCAAGCTTACTGCAACCTACTAATTAGAAATTGCAAGAGGAAAGACTGAATTTTGGAAAATTGGTCAGTTTTTAAGGAAGGTATAAGAAGAGGTGTGGCAATATAACCCATTTCCATTCTTAGATTTTACTTTAACACATCCTTAACGTCAAAATTTAGTATTACTGAGTAAATGAAATACGGATTCAAAATCAGCCATTTGTACGGATGACCAAAATTTGCATTACTGCACGTTAAGAATTTGGAGTTCTTGGGAGATATTTAAATTTCGAAAAATGAGTCAAATTGTGTAGGAAGTGTAGTCAGGGGTAGTTCGATGTAAGCTATTTACAATCTCTTGCTAACATCTAATAAAATATTAGACTGCCAATATTAGACCGTAGTTGATAGGGCCAAGCATGGGCTACAATGTACTGCAAGATCGGCTGAAAACATTACTGCTGCTCAAGAGAGTCTTCAAATCAATCCATCAACCTCAATTCGACGCCGTGCTCAGGAGCTTGGTTTTCAAAGAACAACTTTGGCCACAAGTTTGCACAAGGATTTGCATTTGTTTTTATTTAAGATTCAGTTGACACAAGAGCTTCTTCCACCAGACCATTTACGCCGCCGTACATATGCCAATAGAATGTTACAGCTCGCCCAGGACAACTCCAATTTCCATGAAAAAATCACAGGCACATTTTCATTTGAATGGATATGTAAATAAACTGAATAGTCGATTCTGGACAATGGAAAACCTTCAAATTATGCATCAGTCACCTTTGCATCTGGTGTGCAATTTGGTCAGGAGAAATCATTGGACTTTACTTCTTTGAAACTGAAAACGGCGTAGCGGTAACTGTCAATGGGGGGCGATATCGTGATATGCTTGACAACTTTTTAACGCCACAACTGCATGCTTTGGGCTTGATCAACATGTGGTATCAACAAGACGGTGCCACATCGCATACAGCCAGAATTACAATGAAGTTACTGCGAGACCTCTTTCCATAACAAGTTGTTTCAAGAAGTTGTGATGTTGATTGGCCTCCACGGTCGCCTGATTTGACTGCTACCGAATTCTTTTTGTGCGGATATCTGAAAAGCAAGGTTTATGCAAACGAACCAGAAACGCTTGAGCAACTCAAACAAAATATTCGTGATGAAAATAATGAAATACCGCGTGAAATGTGTGAGAATGTAATGAAAAAAAGGCTCGCATTTGTGAGGCTAACAGAGGCAGACATTTATCTGATATTGTATTCCATAAATAACTGCCGACATTAAGTAAAACATTTATCAATAAAAGATCCATTCTTTTCCATTTAATCAAAAATTATATACAAACAAAGTAGTACACCTTCCCGACGGACACCCTGTACTCATAGTCATTGCAATAGGTAATCCTGGATTGCTGCTTAAATTATTTGAGATCTTGAACAAAAGAATATATATGTATAGGTATATGTAGAATAGATTCACGTAGGTCTGAACAATAGCAAATAAACTTCAGCATTTACCAATAAATACTTATCATAAAGTCCTCGCTTTGTAGTCTAAAAAGTATGTTACTGGGACTCTGTGATGAGCGATATGAATGTGATAACATATGATCGATGTTCACCTTTGTTTCAAAATGCTAAAGAAAATTTGTAAAATGTCCATATCTCAGAAACGGATAATCCCATGCCGAAAATGTTAAATTTTATGACGTTATTTAGGAGATTTGGCATAACAAACAATATAAAATTTAAAAAATTGCATAATAAATTAGTTGCATGGATATACTCGTATATAGGATGAATTTTTAAAATTTTAGTTTTTCAGGTTGGCAGCACTGGTTGGTTATGGCGACCAAACGTCATCTGTCAAAGTGAAAAGTGTACAGTATACTCTGCAATTTCATCATGGAAAGACTAACAAACGACCAACGATTGCAAATCGTTAAAATTTATTATCGAAATTCGTGCTCTGTGACAAATGTGCATCGTTTGATGCGACCATTTTATGGTCGTCATAATCGACCTGCTGCATTAACAATTCATGCTGTTATTTCCAAATTTCGCACCGAATTTACTTTGTTGGACATAAAAAAATCGACTCGTATGCGTAGAGTGCGTACCGAAGAAAATATTGCAGCCGTAGCTACCAGTGTTAATGACGATCGTGAAATGTCAATTCGTCGCCGTTCTCAGCGATTGGGCATGTGTTACTCAATCACAAGGAATTTTTGAAAAAAAATTTGCCCCAATTGGCTGAGTTGAACTTGGTTGACATGTGGCTTCATCAGGACGGGGCAACATGCCACACTGCTCGTGAAACAATGGATATGTTGAGGGATGAATTTGGTGAGCAGCTTATCTCTCGATTTGGCCTTGTGAGTTGGCCCCCAAGATCTTGCGATTTAACACCTCATGATTATTTCTTGTGGGGTTATGTCAGGTCGTTAGCCTATGTGGCCAAACCGAACACTATTGAGGTCTTACAGGATAACATAGCACGCGTTATTCGTGGAATACTGACCAAAATGCCCGAAAAAGTGACGAAAAATTGAACCTTCTGAATGGACATTTTGAGACGGAGCCGCGGACAACATTTGCATGAAATTAACTTTAAAAACTAAATGGCAAAGACCAGTTTATCGATTCCAATAAAAAATTTTAATATATGATGCAAATTTGAGTGTTTTATTCGATTTTTAAAAAAACTACGATCAAAAAATCACTCTTTATATGCGTCTATAATGCATCATAATACCTTGAAATTCTAAAATTGAAATCGCTACAATACAAGCATGATGATGTCTTTGAAATAGTTGGCCCAATCACAAAAGTTGTCACATTTATAGGAGTTCCAAGAGGCTTGTGCCTACTGCAAATATGTCTTTAACTCCGAAAGCGAGCTTCGAAATACGAGAAAAAAAGCGCTTAAAAGAAAAGAAAAAAAACACTAAAATGCAAATGTACGCTTAACTCAGAAATGGATTGTGAATGTAACAATAAGGTATTAGATAATATAAAGTTCTTCCTTCAAAACAAAATTGAACTATTTGATGATTTGACGCTCCGTTTCCGAGTTATAGGCAGATTTATATTTAAAGAGGTTATGATTTTGTAATTTTTTGTCTAGCAAACGTGTTGCATGATCGCGAGTTCAATCAATTTAATCTAAAAATCAAAAAATTTGTCACATTTATAGGCAGAGGTTTACCAGGGGCTTGAAGAAGGCGACAAAAAGAAGCGTTTAAGTAAAAAAAAAAAAATCAGTGGAACGCAAGTGCGCGTGCAACTCGAAAATGAATTATCTACGTCAGATTTCGGTGGTTTTTCAATTATAAATATATAAAAAATTTCTATTTTATTTACTTATTTCTGGCTTGTAATTTAAAGCCTTCCGGCCAATTATAAGTAAATTAAAATATGCAACAATTCATCTATTAGGTTGAATCTGCTCAAATAATAAGTTAAAAAAACACATCATAAAAATTAAATATAAAAATTATAAAAATATAATATGAAATTATGATCAATAAAGGCAAAAAAAAAAGTATGAAAAAAAGACTAATTCAAAAGTTAGAAGTTAATCGGTATATAATCTGGAAGTATAAGATAACCGGTATGTAATAAAGACTGCTCACAGTTTAACTGAAAACAAAATTTTACAGTAAAGTCTGAAAGTGTTGTAGAATGTGCCTTTTGTAAGAATCAGGAAATAATTTAAAACTTTTTAAATGGCTTGGTAGTAAATTGTAAATTCGAGCTACTCTTACTACAAAAGCACGACCCATGAGTGCGGTTATTTTAGGAATAATAAGCTGCTTATTACGAGTGGAATGTGGAAAATTAAATGAATTAAAAAGAAACTGAGGACTACACAATCGAACAGCTCTATAAAATATTAACAAAGACCTAAAATCTATATAATTTTTAAAACTACAACCCAAAAAAAGCTTAACATACGGTGTTATATGAACACGACGCCTCAGTGAATACAAATATCTCATAACTCTCTGAAACAGCCATCTGAATTTTTCTCATATTTTGTTTATTAGTGCCACTATATAACTCTAAGCAATATAGAATACTAGACATGATATAAGCATGAACCAATTTCTCCTTAATCGGGGCAACACTAAATCAGTATTACAAAAACTTCGCAGACTAATCTAAACGCCGGACTACATTATTATCCACATGATAGTTAAAACTTAGTTTGTTGTCTAAAACTACTCCCACTACTACTAAAACTACTCTATTAGTTAAGTGATTTTGCAAAAAATTGTAGGTAATATTAAGGTTGTTTAGAGGTGGTGATAGATTGATAGAGATGATTGATATACTGGCAGGGGGAGCAGCAGGGGGGAATCCTCTAATTAATTTGATACCTCTCTCGTTGTAGTTGTGGAATTGAAATGTTGGATGCGACTGGATTGTGATTTATCCAACAGCGATGATTTTTAGGAGGACCAATTTCCCAGTTGGTCTCTACTAGAGAACTGAAAATTGGAACTTGTAATTTGAATCATATAATTTCACAGTCATGTGAAATTATGTGCAATGAAATCGATCGTGCAGAAATCAAAAGTGGCGATAAATAAAAGATGAGGTTTATTCAGGCAACGAGTTGTGCTTATCTGATGACATGTGATTTGTAAGTGATTTTTTCTCATTACAAAACTTCCGAAAATAGTTAATTTCATATGCTACAATTCAGAATTCAGTTATTTCAGTTCATTCGCAATGATGTCTTCACAAAACTACATTTGTATGTACAAAAAGAAGGTTAATTTTAATATAAATTAAATAGTAAATTCAAATATATATAATGTTAATATTATGGCTAAAATATTGACGTTTAGATAAAGCTGCTAAATAGTATAAAGCTGTACCTTCAAAATAAAATTAAATTCTTTTTACGATTTTACACTCCATTTTCGACTTAGAAACGAACTTATATTTAAGCCAAGTTTTTATTTTGTTATATTTTTTTGACCGAACGTTAAGTGACTGTTATGTCGACGTGTCTAACGAACACTTAAAGTGGTTAAGTATTTGACAACTCTGGTAAATGCTTGTCAAGCTGTGATGTTCGAAGTCGTCGTTAAACTTTAGATTCCGTTGAGTAAGTCTAAAAATGGAATGCATGTAAGCTCTCTGAATGAGAGAGAGGCTCTCCAATATCGATCTATATTCATGGGATGGAAAAAAATTTCCTGTTTTCATTTTCCATTTGACAATTTTTTGAATATTTATCGTTTTCATGAGGTTTTAATTTTCAACAATTAAAACATTTTCACGATTGGGCCATCCGTGTTTGAGATATGAATATTTTTAAACTGCTTCATATTTCGAAAAAACAAAAAACAAAAAAAAAATAAAAAATAAATAAAAATATGATCATGGAGTTTGATGATTTGGATTTGGAGTTTTGAACTATCTTTTTTTTACGGGTTAATTTTTCTTGGATTTGTAAATATTTATAATGTAATTGTCGCGGTATAACTTCGGCAAATTTCTTTTTTGACCCATTTGTCAGTATTTAAAAAGTCATTAGATGTAAATATCCCATTTTGTTTTTTTAGTATGATAATCTAAATATTTCATGTGTTACTTTAAGAAAGACAAAATTATCAATAAAATTGAAATTGAAATTGAAAAGTAATTAAGAACCTTACTCGTAATTCATTTTAATTTATAGATTCAGTAATAAAACACCACTCAAAACATTGACACAATCACAAATTTGACAATCAAATTGTAGTTTCTGCAATCATTTATAGTCATTGCTGTAGCTGTATTGATAAAACTGCTTCGGCTTTCACTCTTAATAGTTATTTTTCTCGAAACGACTATCACGTTCGACTACGATTTATAAATTTGCCAAACTAAATCGTATGTTTGCTGTTTTATTTCAATTATTTTCGTAGTTTTTAAGTTACGTTTTTAAGTTATTTGAGAAATGGAAATCATTGTTAGTATTAGGTGCGCAATTAAGTTCCCGCTGTTTGTCAATAGATGGCGCCAGCTGTAAGTGCTAGTCGATTCTGCCATAATCTAAACGTCATAAGCCAAGCTAAGACATATGGTAAACATACCGCCTCGACACAATAGTGATTTTTCTTTTGTCGCCATATTCTCTCGGTTGCGTAAATATGTCTGATTTTGTGCCAAATGATCGCCATATGCGGAAAGTATTGATTTTCTTCTTTCAATCGAAGAAAACGCCGGCTGAAAATCATCGAGAGCTTCAAAACGGTTACGGAGATGCTGCTTTAAATGAAACAACGTGTCGAGATTGGTTCCGTTGCTTTAAAGACGTTAATTTTGATATTGATGATCGTTCGAGTGAAGAAAGACGAAAAACCTTCGAAGACACTGAATTGGCGGCATTGCTTGATGGGGATCAAACGCAAGTAGAGCTGGCTTTAGTATTAGGAGTTGGCCTTCAAGCCATTTCCAAGCGATTGCATGCGTTGGGAACGATTCAAAAGCAAGGAACTTGGCTTTGTTTTGAGTTGAAACCAAGGGACGTTGAGCGTCCTCCTTTCGCTTGTGAACAACTACTTCAGCGTCACAAAATTAAGGGTTTTCTTTATCGTGATAAAAAATTGATTCATTACAGCGATTCTAAGAAAAGAAACTCATGGAAACTTCCCGGTCATGCTTTTACGTCGTCGCCTCGGCTGAATATTCACGCTGCAAAAGTTATGCTCTGTATTTGGTGGGACCTGGTCAGTGTTATTTATTACGAGCTGTTGAAACCAAGCGAAACTATCACTGGGGAGAGGTATCGACTTCACTTAAGGCGATTCAGCCGAGCACTGCGCGAGAAACGCCTACTATACGCGAAGGGGCACGAAAAAGTGATTCTTCGGTATGACAACACCCGGGCTCATATGGCCAAGCCCGTTAAAGTCCACATGAGCACGCTGAAATGGGAAGTGTTAACCCATCCGCCATATTCTCTAAATTGTGCGCCGTTCGATTATCACTTGTTCCGTTCGATGGTATACGGCCTGGCTAACCAACAGTTCCACTCATATGATGACATCGAGGAATGTCTAGATTCGTGGATAGCTTTAAAAGGTGAACAGTTTTACCGTGACGAAATTCGAGCTTTGTTAGAAAGATGAGAAAAAGTAGTAGCTAGCGATGGGCAATACTTTCAGTGAATCATTTGTAAACATGTTTTCAGAATAAAGTTGAATTTTTATAAAATAGAAAAAACAGCAAGAACTTAGTTGCTCTCTTAATATTTAAAATCCTGGTTATCATCGACGTTTATTCGTTCGTCAATACGAGCAGTTTGTTTATTTAAACTATGGAATATCCACATAATTAGGGAAACTGCGAGTATGTGCTGTTCGAAAAAGAATTCTTCAACTCTTTTAAAAATTGAATGCATTTTGTATAAACTTACAGCGTTTATACTTACTCATAATTATCTGAAATTAAATTAGTTAATACTTAATTTGTACTTCAAAAATGTACAATGTAATTTGAATTGCCAATCAATGTACAGGTCGTATTTGATCGTGAATTAATTTTGTTTATGCTATAAAAGTTACTTGTTACCTATTGTGAATTGATTAATGAATTGAAAATAGATAAATCGTAAAGTGACAAGTTAAGTTAGTATGCACTTCTTTGCATCACATCATAGCGAGTAGTCATTTTACCCTCATCTTGAATTCTACAATAAAATTACTTATTATAACGTGAACAGAACTTCCGTTGTTCACCAATCATTTCACAAGAATTTATGGTAAGATATAACCGCTAACCTCAAGGATCTATCCACTATCTCTAATCCTTCGTGGTTTAATATCTTGTTTTTTATTCCTACCTAAATCCTAACACAATTTCTCGTTGTACGAGAAATTGTAAGTATCTAAGGCTATACTCAATTTCTAGAGTTAACCCGCTATCGCAAAACAGGTGAAATCTGCCTTTACTAAAGATACAGTCCACATCCTAACAACCACAACTTCGCTGAAGATCGATTGGAATCCACGTCAACCGCTATCATCAAACTCTCTCCAAACGCTAACACCAATCGACCCTTCCCCCCTTAGCACAAACGCTAACGTTTGTACACATTTTAATTTGTATTTGGCAACTCTGGTGTTGCTACTGACGTTGCCATTGCTGTTGCATTTGTAGCTGCCATCGTTATTCTTATTATTGCTGCTGTTGTTGTTATTATTATTGAACAACCTCAACATTGTTAATAATATTGTTCAGAAGGCATTGCCAGGTTTGTGGCTTATTGTTCCCATGGATACATATGAAAAATGTATGTTTGCAGTGGTATTAGTGATGTTGGTGTACCAACAGACTTACACAGACGCACACAACCGCCTATTAATGTGTTTATGTTTTGTGGCGAAAGGGGGAAAATATTATAAACTTTTGCAATTAACATAGTTGAGAACACAACATTGTGGCTACGCGCGTGTAAGTGTGACTGTGCCTGAGTGAGTGTATGAGCTTAAATATCCCAAGTCCTTTCACTTTGTCTCACGTCACAGCCACGTCTGCAGCCAAAGTGACACAGCAACAGTATCGGTTAAAGGGATACTCTTGAATTATTCACATGAGGAGAGGTGTTGAAATCATGTCGTTCACATCTTAGAGATTCACAAAGGAGATTTTAATTTTAGAAAATGGTAATTATGTACGTTGTAATTTCGTTGGAATATAAAGTTAGAAAAGTGTTGAAAGTTTTGCTACACATAAAGGCTTCAAGAGAAGTTTTAGATATGTAAAATAGTTTTGAAACTGGGTTATTACTTTTAGTGGTAAATCCAGGCAATATGAATTGAAAGTATTAAAGTGAAATAGTTAGGGATTTGCTTTGTCATATGTCGGTGTTATATTCTTATTAAATATTACTTACAACGTTTACATGTGTACGAGTATATGACAGAA
>JAHXMU010000609.1:16065-37578 GCA_019455685.1 Philornis downsi | reverse complement strand
GATAGGCTGCAGCCGCTGTTTTCTTCGATTGAAAGAAAAAAATCAACTCTTCCCGTTATTTCTCTTAAAGCAGCATTTCCGTAAACGTTTTGAAGCTCTCAATGGGTTTCAGCCGCTGTTTTCTTCGATTGAAAGAAGAAAATCAAATTTTCCCGTTATTTCCCTTAAAGCAGCATTTCCGTAAACGTTTTGAAGCTCTCAGTGAGCTTCAGCCGCCGTTTTCTTTGATTGGAAGAAGAAAATCAATTCATCCCGCAAATGACGATTATTTGGCACAAAATCATACATATTCTACCAATCAAAAGCATGTTTTGTATGGTTGCCACTTTTCACCAAAATAATTTTTTTCAAACCACTGCCACCATCTATCTATGCTCTCGTACTATGACGACAACTGCCTATTCTAGCAAATATCGCGTGTGGGATGCAAAGTTTTCTTTTCAAAAACAGTTTTCTTCAATTTTCTTCAATTCTTATTGTGGTGAATGGGTTTCTTTCGCCGGAATAAATTTGGCGACAAGGAATATTACTTGAGTGTTATGCGTCTTTTCCATGAAGTTATTTACGAAGAGAGGCCGAATCCATGAGTAAGTAAATTCTGTTTATAATAATGCGGCAGCCCACACAGCATTGGCTTCTCGTAAGTTTTTCGCCAAAAAATTTGACTAACATCGCTTCATAGTCACTGTATACGACCGATTTAACGTTGTGTATCTGATTATTTTCTTAAGCTCAAAAAACTACTTCCAAGACGCCTTTCTGAGTCGACTAAAGGGATTCAACATGTATCGTATTCCGAAGGCCATGCCGGAAGTTGACTATTTGGCATATTTCGAGGATTGGAAAAAGCGTCAACATAAATATATTGTGTTAGTGGTGGAATGCTTTGAAGGCGATGAATGCTTTGAACATCTTTCATCAGCAGTGGTAGTATTAGGCTGATGATGAACGCCATTTAGTGACTCTAGCTGAGCTGAATGTTCTAATTCGGGATTTACATTTAACAAAGCAAGACGCAGAATTACAAGCTTCACGCATGCAGTAGTGGAAACATCTAGCAGTTGGGACAAAAGTAACAATCTATGAAGACAGAAGCTTGGAATTGGCTGCACATTTTAAAAAGAAACACTTTATTCTAGGCTGTACTGATGTTGATGGTTTATTAAAAAAAATTAAGGACTGGCATTGCGAGATTGTCAGGTGACTTGTCGTGAATTTTGGGGCAAGCATGACAATTAGTTGCACTCCAATACATTTAATATTGCAATAACTTTTTGCAGTCAGAAAGATTTCTTCGTGTCGGCAACTGATCTAACAGAAAACTCCGTGCAAAAAAGACGTTGAAAAAAATTCGATTGCAGGGCATCAAAAGGTTTTTTTCTATAAGATTGTAATGGGCAATGAATAATGGATCTAGTGAAATGAATCGAAAACTTTCATTACGAACCAAGTATAACAAAAATAGTTTAATAGTCGCCTATTTCTTTGCAAAAACAAGGTATATCGCGAATGTGCCATCAGCGTAAGGTAGAAAGTTCAAATCAGAATGATGCACCAGAAATGCTTGGATTAAAAGTAATCGCCGAACACGGAGTATTCTTCCTTCCACTGATTGCTTTTATCAATTGGTTTTTTAAGCACTCAAGACATCCTAGGATTAAAAATAAGCTGAATGATCAAAGTTTTTCGACGTCTGAAAAAACAGTTGATGCATTTAGGAATTGTCTTGTTCAGCGTGTAAAATGGTTTTCGAAAGTTGGTGCCAATACAAGTGAAATTTATTGACATTCAAAGAAAGTATTTGGAAACACGTCAAAAATAATTTCGGTGCTAAATTTTTGTTTGCATTTTGTTTGACCTTAAGAATATAAAAGGCATTCCAGGTATATTTTGTATTACAGCACAAAGTTTCTGTACGCTGTAACGGACTCCATCACAGTATGCAAGTGTGGAAGTTAAGAAAAAAGTTGTTCCAGTCTACACCGAACACAGCCGTCCTTAAAAATGTAGTTTTTTTTTTATATTGTTGCTATAAGAAAAACCTGCGCCAGAGATTCCGACAAAGTTAAGAATGAGCTAAAAAATGTTTTCAGTCATACGATAAAAATTTAAAAAACGATCTTTTCCAGAAAGGAGAAACTTTTTTAGCAATTCTCTTTCAAAACTTGTTGTAGTTTGCCGTAATAGCTTAAAAAGTGAGCATATACAATGCCACATTCCATGTCTTTGTAAATATCACCGCAAATTTTGTGGTCTTTTCAATTCAAATAAGCTTTGAGAGTGAATTTGTCATTCACATTCATAAATGTGAATCACCACAAAAATCTCAGTTCTACTTGAAGTTGACCCATTAAAGTTAATTTCCTTTTGTGTGGTCCATAAACTAAATACGAAATAAACAAAAATCTCCATAATTAACCAATAAATTTTCGTGTCGTCCGTGTTTGCGTCTTTTCAATTAAGCCTCTTTTCTTGGACCATTTGAAAACTTATCAAAACCAAATGACATTAACGAAACAACGAAACGCTAACCGAACACCGGAGGGATGTTCGATCTACTCACGTCACGCATTCACAGCGTTGACATTGAGTAATGTTTTATAGAATGTTGTCTATTCCCTCTATTCGTTACGTTTCCCTTTCATTCAGTTCTTCCTTAACAGTATTAGGGATGCCAAAATTATATTTTCTTCGCCTAGTCGTGTCACAGAAAAGTCCAAACCAATAAGGGATTTGCCAAAAGTGACAATTTCACTCGTTGGTACTCATCCATCCCTCGACAGGTCACACTATCTCTGGCGTGAAAAGGAGAGGAAGCGAACTTTGGACGACAAAGCTCATTTAAGGATTTTCTACACGTTTCTTGTTTTTGTTGTTGTTGTCATCGCTGTTAGTGTCCCACAGGGCATTTGCCAGTCTATACAGTGGATGGGAAATATAATTTTGGATAGAATTTCATCAATGGTTTTGAAATGTACATTAAGACCTTAAGACCAGTTACAAAGTTATTACTGAAATAAAGATATATACGAGTATATAGCGAATACTCACGCTACGACAACTTATGGAGAGAACCCAAGAAAAATAGATCGACACCTATCATTTTTTCGTCGATTATAAAGCAGACTTTCATAGCCCTATACAGCAAAAACTGTATGAGGCCATGTCCGAGTTTTGAATTCCTGCGAAGCTTATACGTCTTTGTAGGATGACGCTGACCGACACGAAGTCTTCAGTAGAGATAGGCAAAGATCTAAGCGAGAATTTTTACACTAAACGAGGATTTAGACAGAGTGACAGTCTGTCAACATGTCTGGTACCATCTTTAATAAAAGCCATATGTTACTCGCATGTGCAGATGAAATAGACATCATTGTCAGATGTTACTGCAGCCTTCTCAAGCATCGAGAAGGAAGCAGCGAAAATGAGTCTGGTGGTAAACGAGGACAAAACAAAGTTATTGGTTTCGACGAACAAAAAGTCTACTCGTATAGGACGCTGTGTGAACGTTGACAACTACAATTTGAAGTGGTGGAAGAATTCATCTAACTTGGTTCCGCTGTAAACGAAACGACTGAAGTCAGCATGGAGATAAAGAGGAGAGTATTTCTTGCTAACAGAATAAAGCCCACTCTCGACAAACAAAAATCTGACTGTACTAGACGTTGGGTCTACCCGTCTTGCTATATTGAGAAAATACTTTTCAATGGAACTTTTTTCTGACGACATATTTTCTGAAGAAACATTTGCTAAAACAAGAAGCGATTTTTTTGAACAATGAAAAATTTTAACCAAAGATTTGAATTTCCATCACGCCTACATCACTTGTAAATATATGGAGAAGATGCATCATAAAATAGCGTTTCCCTCCTGTGACAACCCTGTGTTAATTTCATTAATGATTAGGCAATTTTCCAGTATTTTTCCATCACAAAATGTGATGGACGCACTTTTGCTGCTGGGTAATTGCCCATTTATCAAATCTTTTTTAATAATGTCATCAAAGACACCAGGTTTCTATTCCTATACAGAAAAAGGGTTTAGTTATATTATAGCCAACAGCGTTTTCTGCTAAAGAAAGATTCAAACCACTGTGCATTCATGGAACCCAACTGTCATATGTTGCTGCCTCACAGCTCTGGGATTCATTTCGTTAACATCTAAAGGGACTTGATTGCCTCACGTAAACCATTGCAAGAGGCTTAAACCAACACCACCAACAACAAGTACAGAATTTGGCGCAGACAACAACTACAACTGTCACGAAAGAGCGTGACAGAGTAAAATATATGAAAATGAAAGTACGACGAGCCCAACTGACAACTGACTTAAGTATTGTAATTGCACTGTTGCTTTGTTGCCGAGGTTCCAGAAACCTGCAGAGAAACTCGTTAATTGCCTATTTAAGCCACAATTCATTTTAGTCTTTGTGCGGGAATCTGTAATAGAGCCGCCTCTAACTAAAAACGAAATTCACATTTAAAATGTTTTAGCGTTTACAATAAAGCAAAATTAGTTAAGATTACCCTGGCATTTTGCTTTTTTCTTCTTTTGAAAAATGACTTCCGTCAAAGGCGGCAGCCTCCGAGGCGGCTGACCTACTCCATCATGGTAGGCCTCCGATATTAACTAAAACCTGAAATATTTAAAGATTTATTGTGGTTTACTTTTTCTGCGCTTAGATAACAGAAATGAAATATGATTTGAGAGATTTTAAGTGAATATTTTAGCAGCGAAACGAGTTTCACGTGTTTGTTTTAGTTATCTCTGTGAAATTAAATTTGATGATGGCGACATGAAGGAAAAGCTGAGATGAAAATTGTTTCGGAAATGTTAATAAAGGAGAAGACTTTCATTTCAATTTATATCGTTAGGTATACATTTGTTATGAATAAAGATATTGCGAGGGGGTGAGGAGGGGATATGATTTATTTGATACAAATTGTAGGGACATATTGAAATTTACGAAAATACAACAATAATATTTGAATTGGGAAGATATTTGGTAATTGAGAACATATAAATTCATATGGAGAAAATGCAAATTGATATGGGAGTACTGAAAATTTTTGAGAAATCCGAATTGTTATCACACATCACAGTTGAGTTTGAAAATTTGCACTTTTTTTTTTTTCTGAATATTGCAGGAAGCTTTTTGATATTTACAGAGTCACCCATCTGTTTTTCTAATACAAATTTAAGAAACATATTTTTTCCTAAACATACATTTTTTGTCTCCCAACAATCATCATGTTAGCTACTTTTACTAAAACGTAATAATGGACTTGTTTTTCCACATTTTCCATCACATTCGATATTGGTCTTAGGTCCGTGTGGTGTCGACGTTCACCATGGATTGTTATTATTCCCGTAAATGGCAGCGTATGCCAACGTCGTTACAAACTTCTACGGAGCACATGGGTGTCCCAACAAGAACGCAAGATTTAAATTTTAAATAAAACACAGTTATTTAAAAAAAAATCGTGAAACTTTTTTATATCGTAAAGTAGACAGAATGAGGTTATGTATGGAACAACACATCGGGCAGATGGCCGCCGCGGCTTTGCTGGCACACACGCGATCTTTTAATGAAATGTTCAATGACTGTTTTGCATAAATGCTGCGGTATTTCATTAATGCAGCGTCCAATTTCGTCTTTTAAGACTTGAGTCGTCGTCGGCTTATTCGCGTAAACCATCGACTTCAAAAAAACCCCACAGAAAAAAGTCTAATGGTGTTAAATCGCACGATCTAGGCAGCCAATTCTCGTCTCCCAAACGCGAAATAACACGACCGGGAAATGACTGATGCAGCAATTGAATTGTTTCTCTGGCTATGTGACATGTGACGCCGTCTTGTTGAAACCAAATGCCCTCCACATTCATTTATTCAATTCTAGGCAAGAAAAAACTGGTTATTATTTCACGATACCGAACAACATTGACTGTCTTGCATTCTTGTTGGGACACCCTTTAGATGACTCATACTGCACATTTTATTGCGATAACAAAAGCAACTTTCTAAAACATCTGCTAAGCGAAAAGAAAACATTCTTATGGGTGATATTGGTTTTGGTTTTCTCCAGGAATAAGCCTAGATTTTGAAGTATCCTGTGGAATAGTCGTGTGACTTAAATTATTAGTTATTTATGTGTCGACGCCCCTAAATAAATGTGCACATTCAAGTCGATAATTTGAAACTGTCCAAGTATTCAAATTTGAATTTACCACTATATCAGAGTTGAATTAATTGATAAATTGGTTCCTCAACAAATCCCTTTCTTACCGTGGATATACAGGGTGTCCGTCGGGAAGGTATACTACATTGTTTGTTTATAATTTTTGATCAAATGAAAGAAAATTTATCTTATATAGATAAATGCTTTATTTAATGTCGGCAATTATGTATGGAATACAGTATCAGATAAATGTCCGCCTCTGTTAGCCTCACAATGTGAGCCCTTTTGAGCACATTTTTCATTACATTCTCACACATTTCATGCGGTATTTCATTAATTTCATCACGAATATTTTGTTTGAGTTGCTCATGCCCTTCTGGTTTGTCTCCATAAACTTTGCTTTTCAGATATCCCCAAAAAAAGAAGTCCGGAGCACTCAAATCAGGCGACCGTGGAGGCCAATCAACATCACCATTTCTTGAAATAACTTGTTGTGGAAAGAGGTCTCGCAATAATTCCATTGTAATCCTGGCTGTATGCGATGTGGCACCGTCTTGTTGATACCACATGTTAATTATGCAGTTGTGGCGTTAAAAAGTTTTCAATCATATCATGATATTGCTCCCCATTGACAGTTACCGTTACGCCGTTTTCAGTTTCAAAGAAGTAAAGTTCAATGATTCCTCCTGACCAAACTGCACACCAGACTGTTACTTTTAACGGATGCAAAGCTGACTGGTGAATAATTTGAGGGGTTTCCATTGCCCAGAACCGACTATTCTGTTTATTCACATATCCATTCAAATAAAAATGTGCCTCGTCACTCATTATGATTTTTTCATGAAAATCGGGGTGGTCATGGACGAGCTGTAACATCCTATTGGCATATGTACGGTGGCGTATATGGTCTTGTGGAAGAAGCTCTTGTGTCAACTGAATCTTAAATGGGAGCAAATGCAAATCCTTGTGCAAAATTGTGGCCAAAGTTGTTTTTTGAAGACCAAACTCCTGAACACGACGTCGGATTGAGGTTGATGGTTTGCTTTGAACACTCTCTTGAGGAGCAGTAATGTTTTCAGCCGATCTTGCAGTACGTTGTGGTCCATGCTTGGCCCTATCAGCTACAGACCCTCTTTCTTCGAAATCATTCACTACACGACAAATAGTGCGTCTTGTTGGCACGTTGTTTCTCCCAAAAATTTCACGTAACTTTCTCATCGTCACAGTAATCGAAGATTGATTTTGATAAAATGTTTTAACAATTAAAACTCTTTGGTTTATCGAATATTTTTCTATAATACATTTGCCACGTCTCTACTTCACGACTGCCAAATATGAAATGCCAAGACTAATGTTTACCAAAATGGCGGCAAAACAAAGTAGTATAACTCCCGACTGACACCCCGTAGTGTATATTTATAATTTCTGATCATTCGTTTTGCGTTTTTTGTGAAAAAAATTATAAATTTTGATTTGTAAAGATATTGGTGATTAAACAGATAATTGTAGTTTTCTGTACAACAGGAAACTGTATTCCGAAAGAGACTAACAGGAAATAAAAGTTGGATGCGGGTAAGCTAAGATTTCTTGAGTAGTTGAATGAATTTCTTGCTCTTAAGTTGGATTCATAAAATTGAAATCAAACATTCTCCAAAAAGTCAAACCCAACCATTATATAATAGATTAGAAAAACTTCATTTATTAGACTAAACTCCTTGAACTCCTTCTACATTTTCAATTTACAAATTTGGATTTATAAAATTGAAGTCAAGACACGTTCAACATATGAAATCCTATTCTATGTAATATATTATCATTATGTAATAGATTGGAAGTTTGTATAAAGACTTAATTTCTCCGACTTTAACAGTAAATCAAATTTGCTGTACATTTTCGATTTACAACATTGGATTTACAGAATTGAAATCAAGATGTACTTAAAAAAATCAAATTCTATCATTATATAGGGTTATCTATTTTTCGAGTTCAGAAGCAATGTTTAATAAAACATAAATAACGATATGATTTCGATTAAAATTTTATTTCATTATAATACTTGGACTTTGTCATTATGTACGAAATACAATGACATTAAAATGACCACCTTTGGATTGATTGCAGTAGTGGATCCTTTTGAGGTTCCTCCAATGTCATTTTCGAAAAAATACAACTCAACGACACATCCAGACCATAATACGCACCACAAAGTCAATTTTTTTTCCATATGCAATGACTTTCCCACCATCACTTATGGGTTCTCCAACCCTCATATGCGTCAAGTTTGCTTGTTGACGTAACCAACGAGTGAGAAATGAGCTTCATCGGTGAACTAAATTTTATTCGATTGAAAATCCATGTATGAATCACCACTTTTTTAGTAAGTTTTAACTATTTTTACGCGTTCTTCGGTTGTTAAACGATCTATATTCGTAAATGGCAAATCTTTCACTAAATAAATAACACTTCAGATGACAGGTACTTAACAGTTGACAGAATTGTCAGACCGACAGTTTTGAAACCACTGGAGGAAAGATCTTTATAATTTATCCGAAGTTTATAAAAAGAAGTTTATAAAAAACTTAATTAGTAAATTAAACTTCCCCTAAACTTTGGATTTATAAATTTAAATTGAGAATGGAATTAGTGCGTTCACTAATTCATTACATTTTGGAGTAAGTTTAGGTTTTCTCTGAATGGAAAGTCTGTGTAACGCCTTTACTAAAACCTCTTTCCTTGTAAGAATATGTTCTTTCTTAAACCAAATTAGGGCTCTATATGGGGAAATCTGCCTGGAATTTTAATGATTAAAAAATGTTCTATGTGAAATTATAAATATTAACCAATTGTTTCCTTATTTCTAATGACCTTAACATCCAATTGAATTCATAAGAGGATAAATTCTTTGCTGATAACCGCTCAACACTCTAATTGATCTAAGACGTGAATTGTAAGTCTTAGATCAATTAGAGTCAGAAAATTCCAACATCGAAACAACCACAAATATTTAGCAAATATTATAGTATTTTTAACAATTAACGATTAGGTTATACGTAATCAACAATTTCTCTCAAACTCTGTTGTTACTCCTCCATCTTTCGGCGCAAAACGTCGGCAATATTCTCCAACACAACTGAGACAGCAATAAATTTGGTATAAAATTAAATAGAAGACAATTATAGAGTGACTAACATCACTAATATCGCTCCAACAAAAATTAATCAGCCAACAAATTTGCAATATAAAAAAAATCATTTGTTAGCATTTGTCGATAGGCCAAGAAGAAGCGAAGAGACCGGTAGCAAATTTTCGTTTGTTCTCCCTCCTGCTCAAAGGATTAAATATCACATTCCTACTTCCGTCACAGAACATGTTGCAAATCTACATTTCAAATTCACCCTTGATATGTTTCATTTCAAAAGGCACATTCGGTGAAGTCCATTCCCGCACACAGCTATTTATGGCCTGTCATTAAAAGCTTATGGACATCATTTAGTTTCTGCTGTATTACCAAATAAATTGTTTCATTTAATTTACATATTAAAACAGATTTTCATAATGTTTTCATACATTTTAAACAATGTATACGAATATTGTATTACATTCATCTTAAGTCTTGTGTGCGTCATGGTGGCAAAAGGCTTCATTTTTCACATTTGTTAAAACGAACCCATTAAAAATGTATGAAAAACAAAATATATATATATATTTATATGAATCTTTATAGACCTTAAGCTTATATGTATGTATGAGGTTTGTGATTTGCCACATCCGTTTCCTGTCACACTTTTGTGTAAGTACGTAAGCAAGAGTAAAAAATACGCTGCTGCAGACTCGCACACAAAGGCCACAAGAATCAGTTGCTAAAGCGAAAGAAAACTTTTACGCACATATATGTACATATGAGTATGTATGTATGTGTGATATAGAGGTAGAAACAGTATGACAATTTATAAGATAATCATTTGTTTTTAATTACAACCCCAATGACACAAAAAAGATGTAATCATCTTTCCATAATGAACTTTTACATATAAACGCAGAGATATATGAATCTGTTGTTACCGTGTGTGTTAGTGTGGTTGCCAGGTTGTGTATTTTGCACATGAGAAGTCTGGTATATCATTTACCCCTTAATTAAAGCATAAGGCAACAGAAGTCTTTAACATAAACACATTTATTTCGACTCATGGAAATAAAGTCTTATGGACGGGAAAGTCTTAAAAAGATTATCCATTTAGTGAAAGCCACCTGAAGAAGCTTCCTCTTGTAGCCTCCTACCATCAAAAGTCCTCGAAATTTTATTTCTCCGAAGATTAAACCCTATAATAGAGTCCAAAAAACTAATACCTGATCACCAGTTTGGTTTTAGACAGGGACATGAGACGATTGAACAGGTTCATAGATTAGTTGAACTGATAAAAAAATCTTTCGACACGAAAAAGTATTGCAATGCGGCATTTCTGGACATTTCACAAGGCTTTGATAGGGTATGGCACGAAGGTTTATTATTCAAATTGAGGAAAATATTACCCACGAATTTCTTCATTTTTCTCAAATCTTATTTATCAGAACGAACCTTTTTTGTTAAACACGGCGAAGACATGTCGAACATGCTTAAATTGCATGCGGGGGTAACTCAGGGCAGCATTATGGATTCTACTTTATATCTGATTTTCACTTCGGATCTACCCACAGAAGAAGGGACTCTTATCGGAACGTTTGCAGACGATACAGCTGTTCTTGCCACTGACGTCAACCCGGATCAACCATCTATAAAATTGCAAAAACATCTCGATACCATAACCAAATGGCTGCAGAAATGGAGAATAAAGGCAAACGAAATCGGTTCAGGTAACGTTTACACTTCGGAGAGGATGTTGCCCTCCCGTGTCTATTAATAATGTTGAAATACCTCAAGCAAATGATGCAAAGTATCTAGGCATTTATTTGGACAGAACTCTGACTTGGAGAAAGCATATATTTACAAAAAGACTGGCCTTGGGGCTCAAACTAAGATCCTTAAATTGGCTTTTGAATGGCAAATCCAAATTATCCCTAGATAACAAATTAAAAATCTATAAATGTGCTTTAAGCCCGTATGGACATATGGAATCCAGTTATGGGGGACTGAAGCAAATTCCAACCTTGAAACATTGCAAGGCTTTCAATCCACAGTACTGCGAACCATTACCGGTGCACCCATATACTTCTCGAACAAACAATTGCATAGAGAATTGAAAACATCCTTCATTAAGGAAGAAGTCCAAAAATACTCCGCTAGATACATGAATCGTATTCAACAACATCCGAATCAGCTGGCGTCCAATCTGATGAGCGAAACACCATTATTTACCAGCCTAAGGAGGAGAACCACACAGGACCTGGTTACTCAGGACGAATATAGCAGTAGGGACACTCACGAAAGTGTTCCCGAATAAGAATAAAATTTTAGTATATAAGCAATATGTAGGCCAATGTAAATATTACTGAATGTCCAAAAACAGATTGTAATAAATACAGAATTCAAAAAAAAAAATTGTGATTTCAAAACTGCCAGTCTGGCAAGGCTATCAGCTGTTAAATACCAGTCATCTGAAGTGTTGTTTATTTAGTGAAAGGTTTGCGCCATGTGGATCATTTAACAACCGAAGAACGCGTAGGAATAGTTAAAGCTAAGTACAAAAGCGGTCATTCAAACGTGAGTGCTTCCCGTTTATTAGGGGGGTTGTGATGGTCGCCTTAATCGACTTACTGTGCATGAAATTGACAAGATTATAAAGAAATTGGAAGAGACTGGATGCGGTCATTCCGGTGCATCATCGCAATATACCCACTGAAGAAAATATCGCATTTGTTAGTGAAAGTGTGACGGCTAATCCGAATTTCAATTCAGAGCGCTATGGCTGTATGATAACCGACTTTTTTGACCTGCAATTGAAGAATATGAACTGGACGATATGTAGTTTCAACAAGACGGTGCCACGAGCTATACACAACACGTCCGATTTTGGCTTTATTGCACGAGGCGTTTCCAGAAAACATAATTTCATGTTTTGACGACGTCAATTGGCCACCAAGATTGATTGAGATGTGAATCAGGTAGGATGAAAAACTACGAAATTTTTGGGAAAAAAATACAAATCTCAACGCATTTTAACAAATTAATGAATAAAAAAAAAAAAATAAATACTTATGCCTTACTTATATTTTAAAATTTATGAATTATGGTGATTTGACGTGATTAGATTTTTTTGTGGGGCTGCATCAAGCACCCTGTTTATGGGTGCGAATAATTCACAAACGTTGGAGCATTTGAAAGCCAACATTCGTCAAGTTATCGCCGAGATACCGCGTGAAATGTGCGAACAAATTGTCGAAAACTACTTCAAAAGAATCCATTGATGCAATCCAGAGGCGGTCATTTAAATTAAATTTAAATGACATTGTATTTTGTACATAAAGGCAAGATCCTTGCATTATAATGAAATAAAAGTGTTCATTAAAATCATAGCTTTATGTGTGTTTTATTTAACTTCGCTCTTGAAACCGAAAAATATATAACCCGGTATTGTAAAAGTAACAATTTTCCAAAGTCTTTCAAAAAACGTAAATTGGAAACTTTGAGACAAAGATCGTTCAAGACGATAGCACTAGACAAGGAAACGATGCAGGACACATTGCTTTATTATTATGAGTCATTATCGTTTTCTAAACTTACTGACAGTATTTTAAATCGAAATAGTGAAATAATAATATAAATATGTATAATAATAATATATTTCATATAAATAAAATAATATATTTTCAACACCACTGAATCGCAGAAATTATTTTGCCATCAAAACCGATTCATAAATTATTGGTATCAAATGATTCATTTTAGAATCAAATACTTTTAGAAGCAATGAAAAAGATAGAACTGTTTCCACAATTTTCTTCTTCTTTTTCTTTTTTTCTGATGTTCACGTGCGTACATTACGATGATACATAGGCCTGACCACATCTGTAATGCTTCCAGTCTCTTCAAATTTCTTTATGATCTTCCCAATTCCTTGCACAGTAGGTCGATTATGACGACCATAATCACCCTGTAATGCATGAAAATCAACAAATGTGAATACTGAAGAAAGTTTTAACTATTTCTACGCTTTCTTCGGTTGTTAAACAATCCATTTTCGTAAGTGGCAAACCTTTCGCTAAATAAGTAACACTTCAGATGACAGGTATGTAACAGCTGACAGCCTTGCCGGACCGGGGAATTTGAAACCACTAAAGAAATAATCCTGTATTTCTGAAATTCACGTAAATTATATTGGAAACTGGTTGTACTTTCTGAATATAGCGGAAAATTAGATGATAAACCGTTTCAGCATTCTATACGAGGTGTGATCAAAAAATAGTCATTATTTTCAAATTTCGTGAGTTACGTATGTTAGATTTTTGCATTTTTTATTCTGTTATATTAGTACACATCAGCCATTTTGGATTGTCAGTTTGTTTTTGACAGATCAAAAGGTTAGTCGTGTTTTGGTGTACTCTTCGATTTTTTACTGTTCGAAAGAGTGGATCAAAGCAACTGTATTAAGTTTTGTGTAAAAAATGAAATTAAATTTGCAAGGACATTTGAAATGTTGACTGTGGCGTTTGGCGAGTCTACTATGGGCAGAACACAAGTTCAATTGTGGTATAACCGGTTTAAGGAAGGCCGAGATGCTCATCCTTGTCGCCCGAGCACGTCAACAATTGACGAAAACATTGAAGCAGTGAAGAAAATGATTTTGGATAATCGTCGAATCCCTATTTGAGAGGTTGTTGGATGTTTTAGGTATAAAACGTGCGGCAGCGAAGATTGTTCTAAAATTGCTAAATTTTGAGCAAAAACGTCGCACGGACATCGCTTAGGAGCTGTTGCCAGGTCATAACTGGTGACGAATCGTGGGTGTATGGTGTATTGAATCCAAAGCCCAATCATCCCAATGGAAGCGTCCCGAAGAGCCAAGACCGAAAAAAGCACGTCAAGTTCTAGTAGCAGTTTCTAAATTGACAAAAGAGCTACAATATTTTCGGATATTCTGAAGTGAAATTCCGAACAGCTTAACATTTACTAAAGAAAATCCAAAGAACGTTCTGATTTTGAGATGAAATCTACTTGCGCCTGCATTACAAAATTCTTGTGATTCGAAGCAAAGTCGGCAGGGATTTCGTGATATCATATCCATATGCTTTGGCAATCATTTTGTTTTATAGCAACGGATTATTTACACACATAAATTTCTATACATTTGCAGTTTAACACTTCTACGCATTGTCAATATATATATATATAATGAAATTATACCTATATTTCGGCATTTATCACTTTCTTTCCCCTTCTTCCAATAACTTTACTGAACTCTAACAAAAAAGTACCCATCCTCGTTTTCAATGGCAGAGATGATTAAAGTCATTTCATTCCTCTGTATACATTATCCTTCCTTCCTTCCTTCCTTTTTTTCCCATAAATGTACGTAAAAGCGACAACATATGGAAATGTAACTTTTAAAGTCTTTGATGTCATCATAAAAAATAGTGTCATGCATAATAAAGAAACAAATACCATTTGTGGATACAGCTGGCTGGTTGTGTTGCTTAGCGATGACATCAACAGCATTAATATCCAGCATCCAACCTCCTTCGCAACTCGCACACAAAGGACATTATTGACACTTTCTATGAGTTCACTTTGAAAAGTGATGACGGTGATGATGACAATAGGAAACAACATGTTCGACGTGATAAAAAGTCTAATGCCATTACTATAAATTGGTATCAAACAGTCTTAATGGGTTATATAGAGACATTCATCAATGCTTTGTTTATAGGAAAAAGCGTAATAACGTGGGATATGCCAAGAAAATGAAGTCATAAAATTCAAAATTTATTATCAATTACTATATTGAGGGGTAGGATGAAAGAGTTTAACGTTTTGTGAATGTGCTATGTTTTATATGCTCGCAAAGTTAAAGGATTATTAAATTTTAAATTTGAGCAAATTTGGTGTTGCGGTTAAAGACAGTGTACTAAACCTTATCAGGATCATATAATTGAAATAGCTGAAAATTGCGAAAGCAAAATTGAAATTTTTGTAGTTTTGCCCATTCTTTCAGATATACCAATGCCCGTAATTTACTTTCAAAGACGAAAACTCGGTTTGTTTGGCTGACTAAGCATCATTCCAAAAATTTTCCAATCAAACTTTCTCATGATTTCATTCTTTCTGCTGCTTGTTACCTTCCATTTGTGCTTTGTGTTCAAAATCATTGTGGTTTGTGTTTTGTTGTTCCTCTACGTTGCAACTTTTAGAACTGTGTGCTGCTTCTACTGCGGTTTTTAAAATTTGGCATGCATTTTGAGGTAGACTTGTTGGTGGCAGAAAATTTACGTTGTTTTCTTTTCTACGAAAAATAAAATTTTCTACCCTTTGACAAATGATGTGCACATTTATGGTGCAGTAAATTTGGTAAAGAACTACCGGGTTATCCATTTTTCGGTTTCAAAAGGAGTACATAAAGCTAAATAAAAGGGCACATAAAGCTATGATTTTGATAAAATCTTTATTTCATTATAATGCTTGGACCCCTTTCCATTATGTATGAAATACAAATCCATTTAAATGACCGTCTCCGGATTGGTTGCAGCAGTGGATCCTTTTGAGGTAGCCTTTTCGCACATTTCGGACGGTATCTTGGCGATAGCGTGACGAATGTTGATCTTAAAATGCTCCAGCGTGTGGGAATTATCCGTGTAAACACGGCCTTTGACATAGCCCCGCAAAAAAAAGTTTAACGGCGTCAAATCGCATGATCTTGGTAGTCAATTGACGTCGCCAAAACGTGAAATTACGCTTTCTATAAATTTCTTATGCAATAAAGCGACAATCTGTCATGTCGTGTGGCTCATGGCACCGTTTTGTTGAAACCATTTATTGTCCAGTTCATAAGCTTCCAAGGCAGGCCAAAAAAAAAAAAAAAAATCCGGTTATCCTACGACCATAGCGCTCTGAATTGACATTCAATCAACTGTGTTATTTTACATGAGTCTCGCCGTGAGGCCTTACTCATGGTGTGCCATCACATATGGGGCTGTTTTCTATAATAATTTTCTTGGTTACAGTTCTTTTCTTCTTGCGGCAGCCAGCCCTCTTTGGGGTACCCAAACTAATCCAAAAAAGAGTAGTCGAACTAGCTTTGAGATTAGAAGTAGGTCCCCTCGGAAAAGCTTCCTCAGGGCCCGCTTCCTCTCTCGGCCAAAGTACCTTTGCAGTCACTTGGTATGAAGTGAGCTACATCCCGGTTAGGAGTGAGGTAATCTCACCTCTATAGATATGAACAGTGTTTTCCAAGCTTCTGCCTTCCTTCAGCAACGCAACCTGAAGCAACGCAAAAGCACTGAAAACTTATGTTCGGGCAACCACAGCCAGCACGATGCTCCCACAAGGCGTCCAACGCCATCGACCAGGCAAAAATAATGTTCTTTGGACCCCTGGTCATCCGTGCTGCCAGAAGAGAAGAACCCTCTGGTCTGGGTTTCGCAGACAAGCTACTCCAGTTTTCCTTTATCATACCTCACATGGAACTGGTAATTCATTATCTACGGCATAGATTTTTAATGTCCGAGGAGAAATATCAACACAGCAAATTAATGCCATGCTCCTCTAGTCTAGTAACCATATCTCTCCACGAAGGAACTCCATGGTCGTACGACTATTAAAATGGAAAAGATAAATCTTCTGATATCTCTCGACGGCTTCTCTATGTCCGCTCCTGTTGCCAGGTTGTGTAATTGCCTTGTTAAACTATGACATTTCCCCTTTACTCGGTTTTCGAAAAACTATTTCCAAGGTCAGCTTGATGTCATATTATAGGTGGACCCCAAGACATAATCCACCTGTTCCTAGGGCGCCTGGTACAAGGCCACACTACTTTGTGCTCTGAATTGACAGTTCTTCCTCCAGCGTCATATTCGAAAAAAATACGGCCCAATGACATCTTCGAGGTGCAAATCCAAATGACAAACTGAAATTATCCGCCACACTTTCACTAACCCAGGCCGACCAATGCCGTGAAGTATGGTGTATAAATCACAATTTGGTAGTAGATTTGCTCTTGCTTTGCTACGCAGCTCCAACCGATGAGTTTGGCCGGTAGTGTAGGGATCAGGAGGTAGAGACTTTGTGCTGGAGTGTGGAGTTGCATTGCAGACCCAAAGAGAAGCAGAGCTGGTAAGATAGGCCTCATCTCCGCCAAAGGGGATTACGAGTATATTCTATACTAGCATAATCAATTTGGTATCTCCTGGCGGCGAAGGGTTGACAATATGCGGTAGTATCAAAATTGTCAGCCCCTTTTTCTAGATACTTGGCTATCCCAGGGGGGCGTTGGTAATCGCATTGTGATATGCCCAATGTATCGCACACTGTGGGTAAAGCCTTCACGGCGAGACTCACGTAAAACCCTCGTGGACTTCTAACAGAAGCGATATTTTCCTCAGTGCGTACATTGTGATGATGCACAGTCCTCATCACATCTGTAACACTTCCAGTCTCTTCAAATTTCTTTATAATCTTGCCAATTTCTTGCACAGTAGGTCGATTATGACGACCATAATCGCCTCGTAATGCACGGAAAGTGTCCATCTTTAAATTACCACTTTTGTGTAAGTTTTAACTATTTGTGCTCGTTCTTCGGTTGCTCAACGACTCATATTTGTAAATGGCAAACTTTTCACTAAAGAAATAACACATCAGATGACAGGTGGCAGTCTTGTCAGGCTGGTGATTTTGAAACCACCTAATGGTTAACCCTGCACTTCATGTCTTCAGTTTTCACACTTCCTTTCAACACTTTTTCAAAACATTTTCACAAAAATACATTTCAAAGTCAAAAAAAAAAACATTTTTGTATCTCGAAAACCTGACGTGATAGCGAAAAACCAATTACAGATTCGAATTCAGCCCACCGAATTACCCCAGGAAAGATATCCAGTTCAAGTAGCCTTGTTGGCTAGTGTTGTTGATAAAGGGTGTCTTAACATGAACGCAAGATTTAAATTTGGCGCCATTCAAAGTGTCATTGTTTGACATTTGAACAATTGTTATTGTTTGCTAGTAGAAGGTACGAGGTTAGTAAAAATGGAGCTCTACACCAATGAACAACGCATTCTCATTGTGAAATTGTTTTACCAAAATGGTGAAAGTTTTGCGGCTACAGTTCGCAAATTGCGATCAATTTGGGGTCACAATAATGCTCCAAAAGAGTCAACTGTAAAGAGATTAATGGATAAATTTGCCAAAACTCGGTCTGCTAGTGATGTAACGACAACAATCCGCCTTCGACCAGGTCGATCGACCGAAAATGTCGCAGCTGTACGTGATGATGTCGCTCAAACTCCATCCACCTCAATTCGACACCGAGCTCAGCAAATTGGTGTCTCCAACTTCACTATGCATTTTTGAAGAAAGATTTGAATTTTCATGCATACAAAGTTAAATTGACTCAGGAACTGAAGCCAGCTGACCATGGACAGCGAAGGGAGTTCGTTAATTGGGTATTGGAGAGGCAACATGAAAATGCTGATTTTGCCGATAAAATCATCTTCAGTGACGAGGCCCATTTCCATCTTGATGGTTTCGTCAATAGGCAGAATTGTCGAATTTGGGGTGAAGAAAATCCTCGAGTGATTCACGAGAAGCAAATGCATAATCAACGTGTCACTGTGTGGAGTGGATTTTGGGCTGGAGGAATAATTGGACCTTTGTTTTATGAAAATGAGGCATGTTAAGCGCAAACAGTCAATGGTGTTCGGTATCGTGAAATGATAACCAGTTTTTTCGTGCCTAGAATTGAAGAAATGAATGTGCAGGGCATGTGGTTTCAACAAGATGGCGCCACATGTCCTACAGCCAGAGAAACATATAAATCTTGCGTTCTTGTTGGGACACCCTTTGCAACTATGAATTAAAAGATATGCTGTAAGGGAGCACCTCAAAGTAGATGGTTTTCTATGTCAATCCCACCAAGCGTATTACAAAACCTTTCAGACCGTCAATCTTGATTAAAACCGCCATTTGTGCCGGCCCACCGCAATTCCCTCCCTTCATTCCTATTCTTTGTTACCGTAAATGAGCCACATTTCATTACCGTTCACCATTTGTTTCAGAAATGGGTCGATTTTGTTGCGATTCAGATGTGACTCGCAGATGGATCCATGAGGTTTTTTTTTTTATTTTTGCATCAACTCGTGTGACTTCCATACATCAATTTTTTTCTTGTGCCCAGCCTTCTTCAAATGGTTCTAAATAATTTTTAGGGCAATGTTTAGCTCTGACCAATCGAAATAGTGTTTACATGACGGTCGAACTTGTCGATTTCCGTTATTCTATGGACGTTTTCGACAAAGAGTCTTCTAGAGCGTGGTGAAACTTTGATGTCAACATTATCGGAATAGAATCGACGAAATTGAAATTACTTGTGCTTGCTGTAATACAGTCTCAGGACCAAAAGAACTATTTACGTGTTCATCTGACTTGCGTTTTTGTTTATGTGAATTTTTTCTTTGTTGTTCAAAAGCAATCATGTGAGTGATCGAAGCAATCACGAAACTGTTTTAAGTACAAAATCTTATCATTCGAAAACCATCTAGCGTAATCCAATCGCACATATGGAACACGAGATACAGTTTAGTAACCTGTCGTCTATTGGGAGAATACTGTACGTGCTATTTGGGTTCTCAAATGAGTATTTGCATTTGTTATAGACAGTATGACAAAGTCAGTAAAGGCCTCAATTGTTTGCGGCAAAAACTTTATGTTGCGATTTTCATTTGAAAATTGGCAGAATTACATTACTGTATTTCCAAGTAATTGTTTTTCCACCATATTATTGCCTGCCGCCTAGTTGCCTCATTGTGAAGTCCATTTCTTTTTTTCAGGATGTGAATATGACATTACACACCTTTAACTTTTAAAGTGATTTTAATAAACTATTTGATTAAATTAAAAATATGGATTTTTGCATAATTTGAAGAAGTTCGCAACTCACTTAGTAGTTAATGGGTCCCCAATTTTTCATGCAATTATTTCTTCATATAACCTTCTCCAGGATTTTCATTTCATTCACCTCTATTGCATTTGCATCGCCATATAAAACTGATGGAAGCAACCAATCTGTCTGTTTCATTTCGTTTCTATTCTCCTGCTTATTAGCAAACAATGTAGCTGTTTCCTATTTGAATTTCATTTTATAATTATATGTACAGTGAGCGAATTTAAAATTTAAATAGTTTAATATTAATTAAATGTTTTCGTTTATTTTGTTTTCTCTTCTTGTTGCAGTAGAAGTAAACTTCCACTAAATTCTCATTCACCTTTGATGTGAATTAGAGAAGTTTAAATTAAAGCAACTACACAAAATCCGAAACGGAAAACACGAAAGTTTAGAGAAAGGAAACGGAAATTGAAATAGTGAAATAAAGAATTAACTAACTACATACGAGTACGAAAAACACTGCCATTACAGCATCTGAACATGACCCTGAATAGAGTGCGGGAATCAGTTTGAAGTGTCCGTGTTATCCGTCGCTCTCTCTGGACGAACTCCCACGTAGGCGGGTTGCAACGACCGTCGATACACAAAAGTAAATAAAACTCATTTAAATTTAAACAAAACACAGAGAAGCAAAATTTGTAACATCAAAAGGCAGCAACTCAAGCCAAGACCACAGTAGACTACGTTTTCCTAGTCGACTCGACTCTATTTGCTGATTAAGAGCAAAATAAAAAAATAAAAAATGAAAAAAAAAAAAAAAAATAAAAAACGAAAACCCTGAAACTGTCTGGACTGTGGCAAAAAGAGTTGAAAATTGAAAAGCCCTGAAGCGAAACAGAAACAACAGCGCAAAAAAAAACTAATGTAAATGTTTAAATAAAGATCAAAAGTTGTAATTAAACATGATGTGCAATTAACCCTGTAAGGACTGAGAGAGAAGGAGAACAAAAAAAAAAAAAAAAAAAAAAATGCAGAGGGATGACGAGGTTACACTTTTCTATCAACATTTTCCGCATGTGGCCCCCTACTTTGCCTTCCCTCCATTAACATTCATTGCCATTAATGAACGTTAACAGATGGTTTCATGTTGATTGGAATTATTTAAGAGTCCATTCGTAATTCCTGCTGGTTGCGATTGTGCTCGCTGTATGTTTGTGTAAGTACGAGTATTTATAGAAATTTTATGGCTTAACATTATGGAAACATACGTTACTTAACCATACCACCGAGGGGCGAGTGTACTGGCATTGG
>JAHXMU010000609.1:0-15665 GCA_019455685.1 Philornis downsi | reverse complement strand
AACTATACAACAAAACTAATAGGGTTGCTGTCCGTTACAATTGGAGTTTTTTTTTTTTATTGGTAGAGGGTCTTAGTTCGTAACTGCACCTGTTTGGAAGCAATACTGCTCCATTGATGTTTAGGCTGATATCAATTACTTAGCAGAACTGTGGTAGATATTTGTTACTTCAAAATTTCAAGCAGCATCCCAAATGGGTAGGTTTTTTTTTTGTTGAAATAAATAATTTAACTTTATTTTTAATTAATAGCCAAATCTGCTTTAGCTGGCTCATTTTCAATGTGATTATCAGTAGTTTTTTCACTAATGATGTCAACACGAGGGCGGTCCAAAAAAAAGTAGCCGACCTGACGTATAGATGGTGCCAGTAGTCTGAAAAACAATTGTGTAGTACATGTTTTAAGTTTCGAGGTGCCCTGTTGTTTAGTATTTTTATTTGAACCATTAAAAGTAAACGATCTCAGTGAATTTGGAAACATCGCAAAAAAACTGGTCACCTTTATGTAATCCAGTATTTTCATTTAAAAGGTGTCAATCCAATTAATATTAAAGCCGAGCTAGATTCTACTCTGGGGGAGTTTGCTTATTTGTATATGACTGTAGCAGAGTTTAAACGAGGCCGTACGAGCGCCGTAGTGGCCGACCAATTGAGGTGTTCACGCCAGATACGGTTAAGAAAATCCATAAAATAGTTTGAATGGATGATCGTCAGCTGAAGGTGCGTGAGCTAGCTGAAATTATAGGCATTTCAGAAAGCGTATATTGACCGGAAATTTGAAGATGAGAAAGCTGTGTGCAAGATGGGTGCTGCGTTTGCTTTCAATAGAGCAAAAACAGAGTCGTGTAGATGTTTCAGTAAAGTGTTTGGCGATGTTTCACCGCAATAAAGCTGAATTTTTGCGTCGATTTATAGCCATGGATGAGACATGGGTCCACCACTTCACACCTGAGTTAAAGGAACACCCAAAGCAATGGATTGGAATGGGGTAATCGTCCCCAAGAAGACGAGGACCGTTCAATCTGCAGGCAAGGTCCTGGCGTTTGTTTTTTAGGATGCACATGGGATTATTTTTAATGATTATCTTCAGAAAAGAAAAACCGTCAACGGCAAATATTGTGCTAATTTATTGCAGCGTTTAGGTGCTGAAATTGTGGAAAAAAGGCCAAATATGGCGAAAACGAATGCGATGTTCCACCGAGATAACGCTCCGGTTTAGACATCCATGATTGTGATGGCCAAAATTAATTAATTAAAGTTCGAATTGCTTTATCACGCAACTCATTCGCCAGATTTAGCTCAGCTGGACTATTTTCTGTTTCCAAACTGCCTTAGCTGACAACAACGAAGATATGGAGTCTGCGGTTGATGGCCGTTTTAGGGAGCTTGACTGTACTTACTATAAACATCGTGCAGAAGCTATTTAATATCGCTAGAAAAAGTATATCGAGCCAAAAGTAGATTAGGTTAAAAAATAAAGAACATTTTTTCCAACTTTTTTGTGTCTTCTTTGTTAGGTCGCCTAGTTTTGGGACCACTCTCGTATCACCAACATACGCCAATAGCATGAAGCTGTTATAAAGATTGCGATTTACTTGTTCACAGTAGTTTTGTTCATTGTAATCTCCGTAAAAACGTTGAGGAGATCCCACAATAGACACCCGTAATGTCTAAAGTCAAAACATCTTTTGTTTGAAAACTTTGCGATTGTGAATGTATTTTCCGAATTGAGTAATATTTTATATGAACTTTAGTAAAATTCCAATATTTTACTTAACTAAGCAACTTCCTTGTGTTAGCTTTGATGACTTCCACCTGGTTTTTTTTTGTCTAACTTGAAAGAATATTTTTAACAGGATCTTAAAAATTTGGACACTTTGCTGCTCCAACTTTTCAAATTTATAGATGTCAGCGCTCATTCATCGTTCCAAATAATTGGACTTTTTCTCCATTTAAGCAAATATTTTGCTTTCATTGTACCGTTAAACTACTTGTGGTTTACACAAAGTTTGAGAAGGCTGTAGTAACACCGCAAGCAAGCTTTATATTCCAGGATTTCGTCTCAAAAAGCGATGAGAAAAAGTTTAAGGAAACCTCTCGCATTAGTGGGTATCCGCCTCGAGATTTTCAAGTCTTTTGGTACGCTCTTCTAATTCATCGTATTGAAACAAAATTTCCACTTTAAGAAAATTTAGTGTGCGCGCACTATAGTGTGGCCTGCAATTGTTGTTTTTTCTCAGTACATGTATTAGACTCTTAGCTTAAATTTAACTATACTAGTTCGCACAGTCTTTTAAGAAATGTTCAATTGTATGGTTGATGCTGCCGTTACCGTTGTTGTTGTCGTTCCTGTCATCGTCATCATCATTGTTGGTGATGTTGCTATTACTAGTATTATTGCATGAGTGAGTGCCTCTTTGCTTGAGCAACACGAAACTACACTGTCTACAAGCTTCCGCTTCCGTTTTTACCGAGTATCGCATGTAAACTAAATGTGCTTGTGCCCGTATGTTTGTACATATGTTGGGAGGATGTGTTTATGGAGATCCTGCCATGGTCTACGTCAGATTTTTTTTTTACTCACTTTTGCATAAAGTAGAAATAATAATAGCAATGGTAGTGCAGCTGCAGTTTTCATACAACTTTCTAAGCAATTTAGCATATTTAATTGCAGTAGCTTTAGCTTTAAAGTCCTTTTTTCCTTGTAGACAACATACCTTCAAGTTGTTATTTACATGTACGTGTGTGAATACGCGAACGTGTTTGTAAGGAGTCGGATAGAAGGTGTACATAAGTGACATGTTTCACATACATACATATTGTAATATATAAGAGCCATAAAATCTATGTAAGGCTTTCCCTGTATATAATTATGCAATGGGATCCCGGCCCCCTTGTAGTAATATAAAGATGATGATGAGTTTGTTGTGTAGGACTGTTTCCTCACAATATCAGGTTTTTCTTCTAAATACAGGAAATAGTTTTGTTTCCCTTATTCTGGAGAGTTTCTAACGTTTTCTTTTTCTTTTAAATTGTTTATTTTTTTGAACGCGAGCAGGTCACAAGTTTATTGTGCTAACTTGTTTTCTTGTTTTAAATGGTTTCAGTTAAAGGAGGAATCTGGCTGAGATAGTGCAGGGACATGTCAGAAAATTGTATTATCTTAACAAACGTTTTTAAATATCTATAGAAATCTATTCAGGCTTTGAGCACAATAATGTTATCTTAAATACTTGGCCCTGACGAAAACTAAGCTAATATTAAATGGTATGAATTTCATATATTCCAGTAGAGTCTACGACAACCAATGTAGGGAAAAGATTTACTTAAAATGTTTATAAAAAAAAAAAAAATAATATAAAATATAAAATGACTGGGATGTTATCGTTCGTGAAAGTTAAATTTCTAAAAAGCAAATTTTCATTAATGTGAACATCATCTATAATATAATATATGATTGAACATCTTCGTTTACGAAGCGTGTAAACTTTATATATCCAAAGGGTGGCGCATAAGTAACGTTAACGGCGACTATATTGAATGCTTTCTTGTGCATCATTTGGTTTTAACTCGTGAACCAATTGCATCTTATGTGGGGAAAGTTGTAACACATGTAAAATTCTTTGCAAAGACCGCCTAGATTTCTCTAACTGCTAAGAACGTCACCTGGTGGAAGTGTCGGGGTTTTCCTCAATACTTGCTAGCACTCGAGCAATGGTCACATCATTTCAAACTGCACGAGGTCTTCCAGCCAATACGCGGAACCAAACGGTAAATTGTTGGAGCGCTAGGAGCATTTCGAACATGAAAGAAATTTCGATATGATCTGAATAATCGAAAGCTGACTTTCAAATTAAAATTGAACAACTTTGGTTCTTTCTTCTGTGCTGAGTCTTTCCATCATAAATCTCTCAATTATTATTTAGTTAATTCTATAAAGTTACGAAAGAAAAAAGACTTAAACAAAAAATGTATTCACTGATCAAATGCGCCAGCCTGTATAAGGGTGGTCCCAAACCTAGCCGACCTGACGTATGATGTAGATATTTTAGTGAAAAGTAACAACGTTGTAAAATATACATATGTTTCAAATTTCGAGGCCTCATGCTGTTTAGTACTTTTATTTGAGCCATTAAAACTAAATGATCTCAGTGAATTTGTAAATATGGAAAAAATTGGTCAGCATTATATAATTCAATATTTCCATTTGAAAGGTTTCAGTCCAACCAATATTAAAGCCCGGCTACATTCTAATCTGGGAAAATCTTCTTCTTCGTTTACAACTGTAAAATATTGGTTCGCAGAGTTTAAACAAGGCCGTACAAGCTGTTAACACAAACACCATAGTGGACGATCAATTGAAGTGTACTCGCCAGACACGATTAAGAAAATCCACAAAATGGTTTGAATGGGATGATCGTCAGCTGAAAGTGCTTGAGCTAACTGAAATTATATGCATTTCAAAAAGTGCTATACTTCATACATTGACCGAAGATTTGAAGATAAGAAAGCGGTGCGCAAAATGGGTGCCGTGTTTGCTTTCAATACAGCAAAAACGTTATACAGTTTCAGCACAGTGTTTGACGATGTTTCACCGCTATAAAACCGAATTGTAGCGTAGATTTATAACCACGGATAAGACATGGCTCCATCACTTCACACCTGAGACAAAGGAATAGTCGAAGCAATGGATTGGAATGGGAGAATCGTGTCCAGAGGAGGCGAAGACGGTTCCATCTGCAGGCGAGATCATGGCTTGAGTTTTTTGTGATACGCGTGGGATTATTTTTATTGATTGTCTTTAGAAAGACGTAACCATCAGCGGCGAATATTATGCTAATTTATTGTAGCGTTTAGGCAATTAGATTATGGAAAAAGGCCTCATTTGGCAAAAAAAGAAAGTGTTTTTCACCAAGACAATGATCCAGTTCACACATCACATATCACACACAGGAGTTGTACAGAACGAAATCAAGGAATCTGAATGAATTAAAGCAGTCCTTTAAAACAATGATGGAAGATATCCCGGCTTCAAGCTTTCAGGCCGCAATGACTAATTTTCTGGTCAGGTGTCACATAAGCGTAAATGAGCATGGAGGTCATTTACGGTCTATCATCTTCAAAACCAGTTAGTTATATAAAATAAAAAATGAATTTTCTATACAATTAAATAAAAATAAATAAATAAAATACATTGATTAAAAAAAAAAGTTATTTGAATTTTGTATTGCACCACAATTGATTGAGGAATCGATTTGAAAGCCAGTAGAACTAGTTTGGATTTATTCTATTTGAAAAAAGTATTTGTCTGACACATCGGGGCGTATTTTACTGCACTATTTTACCCAAATTAAAATTGACTATTTTACTGAAATTAAAGGTGTCTCAAAATAAGGTTTATATTTAGTGGATCCATTAAAACGAGTGAACTGTCTATCGAAAAAAGCATGTTTATTAATTACTAAACAATTCAATTTGGTGAACTATTGCTTAAAAAAATATGGTCCAAATGTAAACGCCCGCGTTCACGGCATTCATTTAAGCGAGCAGCAAAATTTCTTTTGACTTCCCGACAAGTAGACTCCATGATAGCTGCCATTTCATGAGGAATATTTTCCTTCAAGTGCATTAGGGAAGTCGGTTTATTGGCGTAAATCTTACACTTGGCATAAAACTATAGTAAAAAGTCTTTAGGATTTAAATCAGGACTGAGTGGAGGAGAATTTATATTACTTCTACTGGAGATCGATTTGCCAGGGAAAATTTCACGAATGTGTGATGGAGACGTATTGGTTTTTTGTGACGCTTTTTCATCATACTGAAACCGTATTCTTTGATTATAGTCAATTCTAGAGTTGTTGTCTTACACATCGATGTAACGCTCTGTATTTATTGTAACTGCACGTCCCCTTCCATTTTCACAAAATTAAGGGCTGATAATCTCGCCCGACGACATCGCATTCTACTGGGTCACGTTAGCCAAATGAAGAGGATTCTGATGATTGCATTTGCACTTCATTAGCGGTAGTTCTAAGCTTCAATTGAAAACAAGAAGTAGGTAAACAATGAAAGGTGCTCAATTCATTAGTTTATGAAGTCAAGCCTCTAACCAACTTTATAGGGTTTTAATTCTTGCTTCAATTGAGTTTTATAAATATGCTGCTTTAGGTTTTTGTAGAAAATGTGACTTAATGATGATCTAGGCTTATTTAAACTTTCCGAATTGAAAGGTTCGAATCGTCACGAATAGACTGATTGACCTAATCAGCATTTTCTATCATTATTGATGTCCTTCGTCGCCTTGATTTTGTTCCCAATGTTATACCGGTCTCCTCAACGTTTCCAATTTGTTTTTAATGAGAGGAATTCTTGGCGCATTATCTAGGCCGCATCGTCTTCTACGCGCTATTGACGTTTTTTAAAACTCTAGCACGTATAATGCGCGCTGTGCACTCGAGAAATGGCCAATAGCTATCGAATATGATTGACACCTCTCCAAGGCTCGCCCGAATTTGTTGCGTTCATGCAATAAGTTAAACAAATATAAAATTCCCTCTATGACAGTCAGTGTAGAAAGGAATCCATCAACCAAAGCTTGTAGTTTTTATGTAAATTTGCATTTATTCAGTTAGCAGAAAATCATTCTCAAATTACCTCGAAGGACGTTCTCATATCTTACTATGTGAGGTATACAAATATAAAACTCATCAATCAAAAATTTCAGTTTGCATGTGAGTGCATCGATTAATTTTCTCGTGCAAATCTCCCCAAGATTCGAAAACTTTAAATCCTTTTCACTTTAAGATCAGTAAAAATTGCTCTTTAATGAAAGTAACAAACAGTTTTCGATACTTTCCTCCTCATTACTTTTCGATTCTGTTGTAATTTAAGCCATATTAGAGTTCTTGGTTTTCATTTCAACTTAAACTAAACCAAACATAAACCAGCTCGCAAGATTTAAACATTTTCGCAAAGTATCCCCGTAAAAAGTGCCAACATTTTATCAACCTGCATTCATTAAGTAGAAAATTTCCATCCGAAGAGGAGTCAAAGTTGCCAAACAGAGTTTTGCCATAAAACGCAAAGTAACTTTGTTATTCATTGACTCTGCTCCAAATGTGGCAACAGAAGATACGATTAAGGAAAAATGTACTCGTCCGTATTATGTAGGATCTTAAAACTTACGGGCTCCTTCTAGTGCAGATGCACTCGAAAGCATTAGACAACAGTTTACCTTGCTATGGTAGAGATCAAAGTGAAACTTAACTCAAAATTTGTTTGTTTTTCTTTGGTATTTGAAATTTGCAAATGCTTGGCAAACAATCATTGGCAAAATGAGGTTTTCATTATGTCCTGAGTAGGGACAAATGCTCTATTGGAATTAAGCAAATGGAATTTTAAATCAAGGAAAGTAATTAAAGAAAGTTGGCAGATAAAGTAAGAACTTAAATGGTAAATTAATTTTAATATTGATGAAAAATTGTATTCGGAGAATCCTTACTGGGAGTCTTCATGTGAAAGTTTAACCCAGCTTTACGCTATTTAAATGTTACTTAACTTAATCTCAACCTATCTAACCTACCTTAACCTTACTAAGGTTTTCTATGCGTAAAACTTCCATATGCAGATACTGATTAGAAGACTTATTAAAAATTTTATATGTGAAAATACATATTGTAATATTTTGCATTGAAATCTCACTGAATTTATTTTACATTTCCAAAATACTAAAAGTTTACAAATATATTCTACACGAAAGTTTTCTGTTTAAAAACCAACCAAAAACTTTTGCCAGATCCATATTTATCCATCTATATGACTTTATTTGAAAACCTTATTAATGGATACTACTTTCCGTTTCAAAAAAATTGGAAAGTATTTTCTATATGAAAACCTTTATGATGTTTTCCACATGAAAACCTTTCCAAGCTTTCTTATATAAAAGCTCCTCTATAGTTTTCTTTATAGAAACTTCATAGTTTTTCAATGTCAAAAATCTCTAAAATTTTCGTATATGAAAACCTCACTAAGGTTTTCTGTATGGCAAATTCACTATTGTTTTTTATAAAAAACCTCGTTAATGTTTTCTGTGTTAAAACCTCACTTCAATTTATTACAGTTTTTTATATAAACATTTTATTAGTATTCTAAGAACCTCACTGAGATTTTCAGGGGTTTCAAAGAAAAAAGAAAAAAAAATCTCAGTCAACAAACACCGCACCAACGTTTTCTGTATTAAAATATTGCTCAAGGTTTTTCTATTGGTATATAAATCTCATTAAGTTTTTCGATATGAAATCATTACTAACGTTTTCTAAATTTTAACTCAATTTCAATTTCAAACAGTTTCAAGTTTTAATATATTATAGTATTCTATATAAAAACCTCTCAATAGTTTTCTATGTGAAAAACCTCTAGGATTTTTATAGAAAAACCTCATTAACATTTTCTATATGACTTCTTTAGTAATTTTTTCTCTACAAAACCTCGATAATGTTTTCTATATGAAAATCTTGTTATCATGTTTCATATAAAAATACTTGATTAGAATTTTATATAGGAAAATCCCATTAGGTTTTTCTAAACGAAAATCTCACTAAAATTTTCTATATTAAAACTTCATTAAGGTTAGGTCAAAATTTTTTACATGAGATCCTTACAGAATGGGAACCATACTGCGGCTTTCTATCTCTACTATTGAGATTATCTGTATGAAAACATTGCCAAGATTTTTTGTACGACAAATCGCACTAAAATTTTCTCTATGGAACCCCTATCAAGAGTTTCTGTTACTAAAATTCTCTATATGAATGTGTTACTAAAGCTTACTGTACTAAAATATTGCTAAAGCATTCAAAATTTAAATCTTACTAAGGCAGCCTGTGTGAAAACCTTATTAAGGTGTTCTACAATATACGAAGTGTGTTCAAAAAATAAGGTCAATTTTCATTTTTCTCAAAAAATATTTATTTATTTCTATTAATTTATTTATTTATATCAATTTCTATTTTGTCTCCTTCAAAGTAGTCACCCCCAGATGTGATACACTTGTGCCAGTGGTTTTTCCAATCCTCGAATCAGTTCTGATATGCACTTTTTGTCATGTCCTCGAGCTCTCTCAGTGATTCGGTTTTTATCTCCTCAATTGTCGAAAAACGCCGTTCTTTCGTTAGTCAGGACAGCAGGAGGCCAAATCTCTGGCAGGAGGCCAAATCTGGTGAAAACGGTGGCTGCGGCATGATAACGGCGTTGTTTTTAGCCAAATAATCTGTCACAAGCAAAGATGAGTGAGCAGGTGCATTATAATGGTGCAAAAGCCATGAATTTTTTACCACAATTTCAGGCATTTTTTTCGTATTGCTCAACGCAAACTGCGCATAACTTCAAGGTAATACTCCTTATTTACCGTACGACCTTGTGGTAAGAACTGCTGATGCACTGCGCCATGGTAATCGAAGAAAACAGTGAGCAAAACTTTAACATTTGATCTTGAACTTGATGTGCTTTTCTTTTGGTCTTGACTCTCCTGGACTCTTCCATTGGGCCGTTTGGGCTTTGATTTCAATGTCACAACCACTTTTTAAGCAAATCTGAATCATCGTTGATGTTATTCAACAATTCCTGAGCGATCCTCATGCGACGTTGTTTTTGGTCAAAATTCAGTGATTTTGGAACGAATTTCGCTGCCACACGCTTCATGCCCAAAATTTCCGAAAAGATTGCATGGCATGAGCAAACCGATGTGCCGACATCCTCAGCAACTTGTCTAACTGTGATTCGACGATTCTTAACAACAATTTTCTTCACATTCTCAACATTCTCGTCGATTTTTGATGTGCTAGGGCGTCCAGAGTGAGCGTTGTCACTCAGATCCTCTCGACCTTCTGAGACAAGTTTTTGCCACTTGTAAATGTTTTTTTGACTCAGAGTACTCTCACCGCATGCCACTGTCAACATTTCAAGTGTTTTTAAGCAGTTAATTCCATTTTTTACACAAAATTTGATGCAACTTCTTTGATCCATTTTTTCGGTAACAGAAAATCGCCGAACTCGCAAAACACTTGCCTTATTTATACCTCTCACAAACAAACTAAACATGCTATAAGGATAATACCATCAACATGTTTTCGAAACGAGTGTACCAACATAAAAAAAAATAATAATCGAAAGTCGAGAGTACGTAGCCCCCGAAATTTGAAAATTCACCTTATTTTTTGAACACACCTCGTATGCCAACCTTACCAAGGTATTCGAAATAAACTTTTCATATGGAAATCTTAGTATTATTTTTTGCGCGAGAACCTTGAAATAGTTTTCAATATAATAATTCAACATTAATATGATTTCCTGCATGAAGATTCCATTATGGTTTCTTATGTGAAGAAATTACTGAAATTTTCATTTTGAGAATCTTTCTAAAATGTTGTATTTTTAAGTCTTACTAAAACGTCTCTTTGAAATCCTTGTCAAGAATTTCTTTACGAAAACCTCATCTTAATTAAAGTTTTTTGAAAAATGTTTTCCGTAACAATCATTGGAATTTTTTTTCCATAGTGGTGTTTACGAAGGATTTGAAAAGGTTTCACTCATTAAGGTTTATTTTAGCTATTAGCTGAATTAAATCAAATGATTATGGCATATTTGCAAAACTCTCTGAATCTGCAGATTTCCCTTCGCAACCGCTGCCATTAAGGACACTTAACATTTCCATTGTGTTTTTGCAGCAGATGACGTTTTAAAATTTCCGGTTTGTTTTTTATTGCAGTAGTCGTGAAGCTACGAATTGCATTAATTATGTTAATGCTTTAGACAACTTCACTTCCATTTTGTAGGAAGAGGTGAAATTCTATTTGCTGCACTAGCACTTGAGAGCAACGAATCGTTTCTATGCTCGACGGAACTTTTTGTGGAAATTTATTGTGAGCCGTTAAAAATTGTGATTTGGCCCCAAAAACAAAAGAAGCGGTAGGAAAAGCTATTACACTTTAGCTGTGTATCGCTGTAGATGATGAAGTTGGCAGAGATGAATGGGATGTACTTTACGTTAGCATTAGAAGTTAAGTATAAATTGAAGTCATTACGTTAGACAGGTTTAGGTACGAAAGATTGTTCAAGGTATAGTAGTCAGAAACACAATTGAACAGCTGGTTGAATGTCTAAACATCAGGTTGTACTGTCTCAAGCGGCATTTTGATTTTTTCTGAGTCTTTAGTTTTTTTGAGAATTTTCTTTATGATTTTTTCGTAATGACTTCAATCAACACATGTGTTTTTATTGGGTGCTACAAATTTACTTTTGAATTTTCCATTTTTTTCTGAAGCAACAACGAAATCAGAACACCACTTTAATTATCTATCTTTGTGGTTCTCCTTTTGCCAAAATGTATTTTTCCTTAGCAATACTATAACGAACACTTTCTAGTACTCCTCCTGAAAATATGTTCAGCAATTAAATATTTGCACACTCCTCGAAGTATGCCCCGTATTTTATAATTTACATTATTATGTTTTCATTTTGCTCCATCTCACTCTCATTTGCCTCTTTCCGTAAGCTTTGAACTTTTATTTATTGTTTCTGCAAATATTTGCATTCCATTGTTGTCTCTGCTTTTAGGGATTTGAGCCTGATGACGTAGGGGCGTGTGGCCTTTGTTAGTGGTCGTCATCGCTAACCAGTGGAATAGCATTAATGCATTCACCTAAACCCTATAACAAATAGTCTGCACACAAGCCAGCTCCTGCGATAACAATAGCAACAACAACAACATCGAAATTGCTTTCTAGGTACGTACAATTGTTTATTTTAATTTCTTGCTTTATTTTCTACTCATGCAAATACTTTGCATATCTTTAGGCTTGAAAGCCTTTAATGCAATAACAATGAAAGCAACGACAATAGGAAAAGCAAAGTGACAAACACATAGCACAGTAGCAGGAATAGGAATTATGATGACAAAGAACATAAGAAGCATTTGGCATTTGCCAGCATATTTATTTCGGTATTTACGAAATTGTGATGAAAGCTAAATTGTAAATATACGAAAAAGTATTACCTATCACTTTTTCAGTTTAAAAATGATAATTCAAAATTAGACACAAACTAAAGGTTAAAGTATAAAATCGAAAAGGTTCTAAATAAGTTAAATTATTCGTTTACTAGTTCAGATTTTGACTTAGTAGAGCATAATGCAAGGAACGTTATCAGTCTTATTAGTTCATTGGTTGTCGGTGAAGCCATTATACGAATAACATATTAGATTTTTATTGGAATTGTACGTAATCTGATCCGATTATTTGAAGGCAAACCGATTGACAGTAAAAATAAGTCTCCTTATTTGTGTAAAACATGACCCATCCAACCAGCAAGTCATGGTTGAAATAATCAGTCATGAAAGTACTCCATCACCCACTCTTTCCAATTATCACTTTCGATCTATATCGCATGGCCTTCCTGAGTAGCACCTTACATCATATGAAAAAACCAAAAATTGGATTGTTTCGTGAATAACTCCAAAATATGAAGCTTTTTCTTCGACCCGGTATTTCTATACTGCCAGAAAGGTTAGAAAAACAGCGGCTAGTGGTGGGCAATGTTTTGAAAGTCAAATTTTGATAAAAAAAAATAAATTAAACACCGAAACTTATTTGACTCCCAGTACATATCGATAGTTTTAGTACATTAGAGCGAGTGGCCTTAAAGTGAGCTCTCGGCTTCTTCAGAAGCCTTAGAAAAGCGGCGCACAATACTTTGTCCCCAGTCATTCGGGTACAAATCATAGTTTTAATGTAACAAAGGTAGGAGAAAATAAGATTTGGACCCATTCGGCCCTATCTTCTGTGATCCCCCGTAGAAATGGATTATCGGGTCATTCTATTTTGTTATAATGCATGCTCCATTTAGTGGCTTCAAAACCACCGATCTGGCAAGGCTGTCAGCTGTTTAACACCTGTCATCTGAAGTGTTACTTAATTAGTGAAAGGTTTGCCATTTAGCAACCTAAAAACGCGCAAAAATAATTAAAAATTAATACGCAAATTGTGATTGAAATGTGAGCTTTCAATTGAACAAAATTTTCTTTAGCAATGAAGGCCATTTCCACTCCGTGATTACGTCAACAGGCAAAATTGTAGCATATGGACCTCGGAGAACCCAGAAGTGATTGCTGAAAAGCAATTGCATCCGGAAAAAGTGACTATTTGGGGCGCATCATGGTCTGGAGCTGTCCTTGAGCCGTATTTTTTCTAAAACTGCCTCAAAAGCAAAGCAACTGCTGCCACCAATCCAGAAGCAGTCATTTAAATGACATTGTATACCGTACATAATCACAGCGTCCAAGCATTATAATGAAATAAAAGTTTCATCGAAATCATAGCTTTATGTGTGTTTTATTTAACTTTATTTCTGAAACCGAAAAATGAATAACCTGTACTGTAACCACCTGCTGATTTAATGGAAATTTATTTCAATTATTATAATAAGTTCATAATCATCATTTGACTGTGAAATTTAAAAGAAATCAGACTATGTCCTCCAGTACCTCCCCAGCAAAAGAGATGTTTGGACCACGAAATAACTATAGGGTGGCGCATAAGGAACCTTAAGATTTGATTAGTGAATATATTTTTTGTTTAAGTATTTTTTTCGCCTCTTTACAGAATCAACTAAATAATACTTGGAAAATTTGTTGTGGAAAGGCTCAGCACAGAACAATTTTACTTTGAAAGTCAGCATTCGATTATTCAACAATTTACCGATTGGTTCAGCGTTTTGGACAACAATGGGCTGTCTGTAATTTTCAGCGTGCTGGAAGACCTCGTGCAGTTCGAAATGAAGTGACCATTGCTCGAGTGCAAGTAAGTATTGAGGAAAACCCTGAAACTTCCACCAGACGACGTTCTCAGGCGTTTTTTTCAAAAGAATTTAACATATAAGATCCAGTTGGTTCACGAGTTAAAACCAAATGATGCACAAGAACGCATTCAATATAGTCGCCCTTAACGTTAATTATGCACTACCCTATATTATCAATGTTGCGAAAGTAATGTAAGAAAAAATGTAAGAAATAAAGTCTCCACATATTTTGCTAACTGATTTCTTGTTTAAAAATTTGTTGTCGAAATTACTGCTAAATAAGCGGACAGAATTCAAATTCGACATGTACCAAAAGTTCTAGCGGACAGTGGTTTGTTTAACTTCTACTGTAAATAGCGATGCACAGTGTCATAGACGAGCTCTTTTTCTCAATGAAATATCCACTGACATGTGTTTGGAATACTTTTCAATAATTAAGCTCAACATTAAAGTGATGTCATTCAAAATTGTATGAACTGTGATAGTCCCTACTACATCCAAGTATCGTATTTTTGCCGCAAATTACTTTCAATTAAAGAAACATTTGCTAAGAAAGAAGGAAAAAGGTAAAAGGAAATGTTGAAAAACTCGAATTTTTCCAAAGATGGACCTGTTTTAGAACAATTTTATTATATGTCACACTTATATTGCTAGCATGTCAAAAACCGCCACCACCTCGTAGATTGTTTATTGACTGTTATCACATTTTTCCTTTCAAAAATCGTATTATTTTTATAACTTTACAATTACTGCTATTCCTTACATATGTTTTTATATTGGTATGGTTCTTTCCCGTATACTTCAACTATCACCATACAATGCGAATAGATATTGAAAAGTTAGAAAAATCCACAAAAAGTTATATTGGTCAAAACATGAACAAGTTACAAGTGAACAAGTGACTCTAAGCGTTGTGGACAGTATTTAGATTGATCTCCAATTAAGTGGCAGTGTTAGGAAGGACCAATTCCGAATAGGAGAAACGACTGCTAAAGTCAGCCGAAAAATAAAGTCTGTTTATGCAAAAATGAACTAAATGAAAGAACTTGCCAGAAATAGTTTAAAAGATATTCAACGGGCGACTTCTCCGTAACGGACGCTCCCAGATCAGGACGACCAAAAGAAATTGCTTCCGAGGAGGTGAGAGATTTAGTTATTGTTAATCCCCGTGCAACAATTAGGGAAATAGCTGAAATAATAAAAAAAACCGTCTCAACCGTTCACGGGATCATAAAAAAAATCGAATTTGTGAGCAACCTCCATGTGTGGGTATCTCACTCTTCCACCGAGGCCATCAGAGGCCATCAATACACCACTTCTGAAGAACTTCACCACAGGACACGAAAAATGTATAGTCTACAACAATGTAAAGCAGAAAAGATCAGGGGGGAAAGCAAATGAAGCCCCTCCATCCACCTCTAAAGTGAGCCTTTACCCCAGGAAAGTAATGTTGCCGATTTGGTGGTATGTCAAAGGAGTGGTCTTTTTTGAGCTTCCCCCAATAAATTAAACGATTAATGCGGACTGCTATGTGGCACAATTAGATAAATTGAAGGCGGCATTGGAAGCAAAACGGCCGAGGCTCATCAATCAGGGAGACGTCATCCTTCATTATGACAACGCCCGCCCTTACACTGCCTTGCGGACTCGTCAGAAACTGTCAGAGCTTGGATGGGAAGTTCAACTTCACCAACCTCACTTCCCACACCTCGCTCCGTCCCACTATCACTGTTTAATGCAGTTGTTGTTATTTATTGAACTAATACAGGGTGGGCCATAAGGGTGTTGGCGGTTTAAATATTCAATTAAAAAAAAA